>CM061141.1:68627499-68928423 GCA_030789695.1 Scilla litardierei
GGACTCAAGGAACCTTCCTGCTAGCCTTACATTATTATCAAAATACACCAATTAACTTTGCAGCATTGATTATGTGTCATCATTGGGCTCTTAGAAAACAAAACTTTTTTTTCAAGCTTGATAAATGAAGCCAACATTCACCATATAAAAAATAAAGTTCATTGCATACACCGTGTTACAGCAACCAACAAGGCCAGTCCAAGCCATGCATGAATCCGTAACCAACTGCCCTCAGAATAACCCCACATAAAAATGACATTGCTGATTTCTTGAAATATATCAAGCATACCATAGCAAGGACACAACATATCATCCATAGTAACGATGACTCAATTGCATTAAGTATGTTCATCATGGTGCAATTTTTTAAATGGACATGACGTAAATAGGGGTTCAACTTGCTTGATTTGGCATGGATTGCTAACACATGAAGTTTATATGAAATGCATGTTGTTTATGGTTTTTAGGATGGAGCTGCATTAGGAGATATTCAGCCTAGGGAATATTGATGAATGGCTAAAGATTTTTTGTATATCAGTTTCATGCATGCCTTACCTTGTCTGCTTGTTTATCTAAAACTCAAAAAACAGGGTTTCGTAAACCCGAAAAGGGGTGAAAACATATACAGAGATAAAGCCACAATGCCACGAATTTTCGAAATAATACACCCAAAATTTTGAGAAATCCCCAAATTTTCGCCCCCCAATCATCACAGAATCAAATCTCAGCTTGATCCATGGTTTAGACCCGGCAACAATCAACCAAAAAATGAATTTGCATTAGAAATTATACCTCCTTTGCAAATCCCTTGCCAACAACCACAAGAGAAAACACCCCTCACCGACAGCAAGATCAAGTAGCCTAGGGCACTCCCGACGCGATCCTCGCAGTGGATCACCTTCGGCAACCCAAGAAGGCAACAGAAAAGTAACTGGCGGCCGCTAGAGAAATTTTAGGGTTTGCTCAAAAAATGCGAATGGAGAGGCTGCAAAGGTGAAGAGCCACCCTCGTGTGAGATGATAACACCAAGTCGGACCCAAAATGGCAGGAATCCTAGCGTAATCCCCGCAAAACACAGGGAATACAAAGTTGAGAAAGTCGCAACCAGCAAGCAGCCACGTAGAAACCAACAATGCAAGTAATTCCATCTCCTAAATGAACCAAACGAACAAGCGAAAGCGAAAAAACATGCTACAGTAGCATGAATAGTGCCGAAACGGAGGAATCTCGCCCACACTCCACCAAAAGATCAGGCCCTAAAAAGCAAGAGTTTATGAAGCCAACTCTAACACCTACAAATGTTTAGGCTGTTTTCACAGTTTCCCAGTATATTGGTAGTAGAGAAAACAACATGAGTAATTATGAGTAATACAAAGATACGATACAATTAACAAATTCTAAACATTAAAAACCAAGAAGAGAGTCGAAGGGGTCCATACCCTTTCACAATTTGAATTATATCACATATTGTTGAGTATTGATTCTCCGGATTTGGTTTTGGATGATGAGCAAACATAAATATCATATACTAACTGCTTGTGAGCGCAGTTATGGAGATCGTCGCCAAAAGAATACGTACATCAAAAGAGACATCTCAAGACTTCTCAATACGCGTGACCATGTGCCTGAAGCTTCGTTGAAGCTCAAGGAGTTTTATTGAAGTCAAGAAGAATGAAGATTGAAGCTTTGAAGACGGTTCGTCATTGTATTATTTATTGTCTTCTAGCTTCATAGTTTAGAATGTTAAGCCTTGAGTAGGACTTACATTATTATCTTCATTTCGCTCATATCGTAGAGCTAGGATTATCATAGAAGCCAATAGAAACTTTCCCGAAGCCTATCGCTTATTCCCTCGGCTTCTAGTGCATGTTAGTTGGTTCAAGAAGAGTCACCAACCGACTAGATGACGATCTAGTCGGTCGGCAACTCTACATGAACCGACTAGATGCCTTGCTAAATTCAGCTCATTCCATGTTGATCAATTAGTCGGTCAAAAAAGGTTCATCGACAGACTAGATGACGATCTAGTCGGTCAGGAGTCCTTCTCTGACCGACTAGTTGTGTTCAGTCTTTTTCAGCCTGAGCTACTGTTTCGAGTTAGTCGGTCAAAGAATGTTTATCGACCGACTAGTTGAGAAACTAGTCGGTCAGCATTTGTTCTTAAACCGACTAAGTCAACTTGAAGTCAGCCTATTCTATTTCGATTGTTAGTCGGTCAAAGAACATCCACCGACCGACTAGTTGTGAAACTAGTCGGTCGGCAAGTCTTCTTAGACCGACTAGTTGTTATTGCCTGTACTTCGACCTTTTGGCTGTTCAACCGTTAGTCGGTCTACGTTGTATCACCGACCGACTAGTTGATGAACTAGTCGGTCAATGATCCTTCTTTGACCGACTAGTCTGGTTCAGAATAGAGCCGTTGGGAACTTTTCCAACACGATTTTCCTTGCCTCTATAAATACAAACTTGATTCGTTTGAGGCAAGGTTAGAGGTCCATTGTCCAAGTATTTTCAGACCTAAGAGAAGAGTTTTCTCAAGCTAATTCCAAGCTCTCTCTTCCTCACAAGAATCTCTCCCTTCACTCCTTGAGCCAATATCCTCAAGAGAGATTCTCTCCATTGTGAGCCATTCAAGCCAAGGGCTTTGAATCCAAGGACACCAACCTCATCCTAGCCGCCTATTGTTGTCCATCTTGGTGGAGCTAGGGCTTGGTGTCATCATCTTCCCCAAAATCCTTCTTGCCCTAATATTTGGTAAGTTCTCTCAAGGCATAGGATTTGTAGGTAAGTGTTTATTTCATTTCAATCGTTATTTGAATTGTGTCTCTCGGTTGTGAGAGAGGGTGTGATCTCGGTTTGTGGGAGTCACATGTCACTTGTATGATTTGGTCTTGTGAAGGTTTTTCACAAGAATTTCATAGTGGTAAATCTTGAGTTAGGGTTTCTAACTCAAGTATCCGGAGGGGATCTGGGTGGTTGGGACGTAGGATCACTGGGAACAAGTCAGAGAGACTTGGGTGGATCCGAACCCGTTACATACTTTGTTTGCGTATGTTTATTTCTTGTTGATTGTTGTTTATTCCGCATTGTCTTTTGTTCATTGCACAATAGTTAGGAATAACTCTCTTAATTATTTTAAGTACTATTCACCCCCCATCTAGTACGTGTGCAGTAGCTACCACAGGGCACTACAATTGGTATCAGAGCCAAGGTTAAAGCTACAAGGTCAAAGCTATGACAAACAACGACTACAACGTTTTCAAGGATCGTCACGGATCGTCTTCTGTTATGGAAGGGCAATCCTTTGTCAGGCCTCCTCATTTCAACGGTACCAATTATGGGTACTGGAAATGCCGGATGGAAACCTTCCTCCGAAGCGCTTCACTTTGGAGAGCCACATTGACAGAGTATTTTGAGCCTACCGAACAAGATTTCGTGAAGTGGACTACTGAGGAAGTCACCGTGGAGGTAAGCAATGCCAAGGCGATGAATGCCTTGCAATGTGCGTTGGATCCCGAAGACTTCAACAAGATATGCACATGTAAGAGTGCATATCAAGTATGGAACCAACTCCTCATCTTGCACGAAGGAACGAGTACGGTAAAAGATTCTAAACTCGTTGTCGCTAACAAAGAGTTTGAGTTATTTCACATGGAACAGGGTGAAACCATGAAGGACTACTATGCTCGCTTCGTGGACATTTCCAACGAATTGGAAGCTCTTGGGAAGGTCTACACCCAAAAGGAGAAAGTCGCGAAGATTATTGACGGACTTCCCTCTTCTTGGGAAAAGCGTACCTTTGCCATCGAGGAAGGTAACGATATGAATAAATATACCGTTGTTCAATTAATGGGTACCTTGTTGTCTTACGAGGTACGCAAGGAAAGCAAGATCAAGATGAAGGAGAAGATGAAAGCTTACTTGAAGCAAGACGAGCCAAAGAAAAGGGCGATTGCATACAAGGCCGCTCCATCTACCGATGATGAAGAATCGGAAGAAGAATCGGAAGAAGAGTTGGATATGGAAGCTTTGGTCGATTTGGCAAAGAAGTTCAACCGATTCTTTCGACAAGGTAAGTTGAATCGTAAATCAAAATTTACTTCGACTAATGCTTCTACTCCCGTGTGTTATAAATGCAATAAGCCAGGACATATCAAGCTGGATTGTCCTCTCTACAAACACAAGGGGAAGTGGAAGGCATCCAAGCACGACAAGTCGAGAAGGCACAAGAAAGGACTTGTCGGCACTTTCACCGACTCCGAAGAGGACTCCTCAAGTGGAGAGTCGGATGATGAACGAGTGGAGAAAGCACACACGTGTTTCATGGGAAAAGAGGATCGTGATCAAGACACTTCCTCCGATGAAAGCGAGGATGGAAGCGAGGATGAAGGCGATGAGGTAACGAACGATGAACTTAAAATAACCAACGAACAACTTTGAAATAATTTTTCTAATTTGGCTACTAGATTTATTAAGACTAAGAATGAACTAGATAGTCTTAAAAACTCGCTTAAGCCTATCATCGTCAACAACGACACCGTTGTTGAAGGGTTGAGAAATGAGATTGAACATCTCAAATCTCAACTCGAGCATGTTCATATCGAGGATTCGGTTGAACATGTGATAGCGGATTTGACGTCTCAAAACTCAACTTTGAGTATTGAGAATGAAAATCTCAAGTCACGTGTTTGTGCACTCGCATCGCAAGTGTCTACTTTGGATGCTTCTTTGCATTCTCTCACCGAGAAGCATGAGCGCACATTAGGCCGAATTCATGAATTCAATAAAGGTAAGGGTCATTTGGATAATATCCTAAATGACTTACCTCCGACCAATCATCACATTGGTTTGGGGTATAAGATGGGAGATTCGTCCAAATCGTCCGCCACCTTTGTTAGGCCATCTTCCGATGCTTCTACTAGTGGAAGTAAACACTTCATGGGTAGTTCTCCTACCAATGGTGCTTCCACTAGGAACACACCCCCATTTGGAAAGAAACCCACTTTGGTTGGACCTCCAAAGAAGGGTCATGCTTTCATATATATCATGCCACGTAGGAACACACATCCTACCCCACATGTTAGCACATATGATGATTTCTATGCTCCGCATCCACGAGCACGTGTACACCATGTGAGACACACTCATGCACGTGTTCCTCCACATTCATATGCTCATCCTCATTATCATATGAATATTTATCATCATGCACCTTTGCATCATGTTTCTTATGCCTATCCACGACATGCATCACATAGAAATCAACAACGCATGCATGCTCCCAATAGGAATAGGGCTCCCAAAATCTACACTATTTGGAGCCCAAAGGACACAAGCATGAAAGAAAAACAAGTTTATATGAATTCGTATTTCATGAATGTTGTGCATAATGATAATTATGTAGGGAAGTCTAAGTCCAATTGGACTTGGCTTCCAAAAGTCTAATTTCTTAGGACCCAATGTCCTTGGGTACCATGGAATGATATTTTATCTTTAGGTACTCAAGGATAAGAGAAGGAGCATCAAATCAAATTTTAGCTCCATATTAAGTTTTTCTAGGTTTAATCCACCGTGGGATACCAACCCTACCAACTCCGTGATTTGCAAGGATTTTCATTCAATTGGAGTTGATGGTGCTTAAGAGATGCACCAAAGTAGGGGGAGCTTAATGTTGTAAGTATATTCTTACTTTTGATTTACATTGGTATCCATGTGTGTTAAATGCATCCATTGGTAGATTATATTACGATTGGTATCATTTTGTTTCATTTAGTATGCTAGAATTGCTTATGCCATTGTTCTATGATGTTCTATCTATTTTTGGCATAACACTTTTGCATATTACTTTTGGTATCAATTTGCGACTTTTGGTATTCTCATTGGATGTATTTGTCTCTGATATTGATTTCGTCGTTCGACGATTATATTTTGGTTAAATAGAATTCTTTCTATGGAAACATAGAATTGTTTTCCATGCACTCTATTTAACTAAGAATGTTGATTTTGGAGAGTATGTTCCAAAACTCAATACGTGAAATTGATTTGAGTTTTGATGATTTCGTATTTCGATTTTCACCTATGGCTTGGTGATTTCGTTTTTTGATTTTCGCCTATGGTTTGATGATTTCGGTTTTTGATTTTCGCTGATGGTTTTATGATTTCGGGTTTTCAATTTTCGACTATGGTCGCGTTGGCACACTTTGAGTTTCTTCGGTATTTTACATTCGATATTTTACTTTGGTGTCATTTGGACCATGGTCATATTCTTCGACTCCCGTGCTTTATGTGTTAGCCATTGGTTTTGTCGTTGATCTCCTCCCGCTCTTTTTGCTAATGCCAAAGGGGAGAGAATTAATAATGACAATGTGCTAATTGATAATTCAAAGCAATTTATCGTGAATCTAATTCGATATGTTAGATTCAGGGGGAGTGAAGATATAAAATGTGGATTTAGATCCTATATGTCAATAATACGAGACTAACGTGTCATCAATGCAGGGGGAGTAAGTAAATTTCAATTGAATCATTATTATTGATTATTATTTATGTTGGTTTGTCATCTCCAAAAAGGGGGAGAATGTTGAGTATTGATTCCCCGGATTTGGTTTTGGATGATGAGCAAACATAAATATCATATACTAACTGTTTGTGAGCGTAGTTATGGAGATCGTCGCCAAAAGAATACGTACATCAAAAGAGACATCTCAAGACTTCTCAATACGCGTGACCATGTGCCTGAAGCTTCGTTGAAGCTCAAGGAGTTTTATTGAAGTCAAGAAGAATGAAGATTGAAGCTTTGAAGACGGTTCGTCATTGTATTATTTATTGTCTTCTAGCTTCATAGTTTAGAATGTTAAGCCTTGAGTAGGACTTACATTATTATCTTCATTTCGCTCATATCGTAGAGCTAGGATTATCATAGAAGCCAATAGAAACTTTCCTGAAACCTATCGCTTATTCCCTCGGCTTCTAGTGCATGTTAGTTGGTTCAAGAAGAGTTACCAACCGACTAGATGACGATCTAGTCGGTCGGCAACTTTACATGAACCGACTAGATGCCTTGCTAAATTCAGCTCATTCCATGTTGATCAATTAGTCGGTCAAAGAAGGTTCACCGACAGACTAGATGACGATCTAGTCGGTCAGGAGTCTTTCTCTGACCGACTAGTTGTGTTCAGTCTTTTTCAGCCTGAGCTACTGTTTCGAGTTAGTCGGTCAAAGAACGTTTGTCGACCGACTAGTTGAGAAACTAGTCGGTCAGCATTTGTTCTTAAACCGACTAAGTCAACTTGAAGTCAGCCTATTCTATTTCAACTGTTAGTCGGTCAAAGAACATTCACCGACCGATTAGTTGTGAAACTAGTCGGTCGGCAAGTCTTCTTAGACCGACTAGTTGTCATTGCCTGTACTTCGACCTTTTGGCTGTTCAACCGTTAGTCGGTCTACGTTGTATCACCGACCGACTAGTTGATGAACTAGTCGGTCAATGATCCTTCTTTGACCGACTAGTCTGGTTCAGAATAGAGCCGTTGGGAACTTTTCCAACACGATTTTCCTTGCCTCTATAAATACAAACTTGATTCGTTTGAGGCAAGGTTAGAGGTCCATTGTCCAAGTATTTTCAGACCTAAGAGAAGAGTTTTCTCAAGCTAATTCCAAGCTCTCTCTTCCTCACAAGAATCTCTCCCTTCACTCCTTGAGCCAATATCCTCAAGAGAGATTCTCTCCATTGTGAGCCATTCAAGCCAAGGGCTTTGAATCCAAGGACACTAACCTCATCCTAGCCACCTATTGCTGTTCATCTTGGTGGAGCTAGGGCTTGGTGTCATCATCTTCCCCAAAATCCTTCTTGCCCTAATATTTGGTAAGTTCTCTCAAGGCATATGATTTGTAGGTAAGTGTTTATTTCATTTCAATCGTTATTTGAATTGTGTGTCTCGGTTGTGAGAGAGGGTGTGATCCCGGTTTGTGGGAGTCACATGTCATTTGTATGATTTGGTCTTGTGAAGGTTTTTCACAAGAATTTCATAGTGGTAAATCTTGAGTTAGGGTTTCTAACTCAAGTATCCGGAGGGGATCCGGGTGGTTGGGACGTAGGATCACCGGGAACAAGTCGGGGAGACTTGGGTGGATCCGAACCCGTTACATACTTTGTTTGCGTATGTTTATTTCTTGTTGATTGTTGTTTATTCTGCATTGTCGTTTGTTCATTGCACAATAGTTAGGAATAACTCTCTTAATTATTTTAAGTAATATTCACCCACCCCCTCTAGTACGTGTGCAGTAGCTACCACAGGGCACTACACATAAATCACCTCCAAAGATCCCACGGTTAGCCAAATCGAAATAAAATCCCCGCAAGCTCACAGCTCACATCACTGCAAAACCTGAAAATCCCCAAAAGTTTCCGAGAGAAACCCTATTTCAACATGAGCCTCGATCTCAACGGCGGAATCGCCTCCCTCCGCTTTCATCTTCCTTCGACCGTACATGGATCCGATCAAAATCCTGTATCCGATTCACTTCAATTACTCTCTAAATCGATGCATTACTTCCCAATTCCTTTCACCGATCGAGAGGGAGAGATGGAGCAGAGTGATCTGTGGTGCGAAAGAATCATAAGAAAATGATCGAAGGGGCGAAGACTCTGAAGGTCCATATATGACCCGGACCCGAACCGTATGGACTAAACCCCGGGGGGGTGGGGGTGGGATGTATATCTTGTTTACGATCAGCATATTGTATTTTTTAATGACGTAATTTTTTTTTAAATTTTTATTTTTTTAGAATAATTTTTTATTTGTTTTTTATTTTTATTTTTATATGATCGACATTTTTGTGATTTTTTCATTGAAGGTTAAAGAATCTAATATTTAATTTTTTTAATTTTTATTTTTTAATAGTGTTTTAAGTACTAACCCAAACTAACCTAAACCCCATCTAATTTTCGTCTATGTTGATGAATTTTTTTGATTTTTTAGATGATCGATATCATTTGTTTAAATACTAATCGGACACATACAAACACAAAATACGCTGCCTATTTTATTTTGAAGTCTAGGTTAAAAGCTATCGTGGGTTTGGGTGTCATGTTCGATTCAGAGTGGAATAGAGTTAGATGAGCTATGAGAAGAAATGATTGCGGTATGTAAGAGTCCAATGTGTAGCAGTGAGTTTTTTTAATGGTTAAGGGACGAGAGAAAAGAGATGGTTTGGGGTTGAGAGATGAATGTATTGATGATTAGATATAGCGGATATGGACGGGCAAATGTAATGGTTTGAAGGGATGATTACTTGAAGGGAAAGTAAATAGTATGGAGATGGTTTATGGTTAGAACTTAGGACGAGATTTATTGAAATATAAAAAGGATAAATTGAGAGTGTCATATTGTTGTTATAGTTTCGATAAGTTGTTTTTGAAAATGTTATAGAAAAAAAAGTAGTTGTCATTTCATTTTCCAACGAATCATGCAACCATATGACTTGGTTGATGTAGATTCTACTTTTTTTATCAATAAAAACTCCATCCCAAACTCGAGAGGCGGATAAAATGGTGGGTTATGGTTAATATTTGGAAGATGTATGCTTGAGAGATGAAATTGGAGAGGAGTAATAGAGGGTAATGGTTATGGTTGAAAATATGATAAGAGTGATTGAAGACCAGCGTCGATTCACAAGTTAACGCCAGAGTTGGTGATAATAAAAAAGTTTTTGTTTTGTTTTTGTTTTTTTTTTGGGGTGGGGGGTGGGGGGGTGGGGGTTTATAGAAAGAAAAGAATGGGCTCATATTCGACATGCATCTAATTGCGTTATGTTTTGTCATATATTGTTCTTATTATAATGCACGGTGTATAATGGACGTCTAATTGGACTGAAAACTTTATCTCAATCAATCAATTATGTATATATATATATATATATTTATATTTCTAAATCGAGATGAGAGTATCATTATGCCACGATAATTTTCGCATATAACACTAAATGTGACTAATGAGTATAATATATAACATATGAAGGTTACGCCACATGTGGTATTCAATAGTGTACCCTCCTTAATCTTATTGGATGATCAAACCCATTCGTTTTGATCTGCATATTGTAAAACAGCAAAATACAGAATATCGGCAAATCTAAAAGTTTTTGCACATTCATTCAGCTGTCGCAAAAGTTTTATTCATGCAAAAATCGGTGAATTTGTGACGAGCGGATGAACGAGCATACCCACCTAAGTTCATCTACTATTCAGGGTTTTAGGATTTTAGAATGTATAGATCAAAATGAACGGTTCTGACTCTCGAAAAAATAACACAAGTTGAAGCTTTTGTTGTGTATATGAGGCTTAACCCCATATGGCATATGGCATATGGCATATGATATCCATTGCTCTAAACACTACATCGAGTTATAGTTCGCAACTTAATACACAAGCATGTTTGGTTACGCCAGCGAGATCTCGAATTTGCGGGAAAAAAAACATATGCAAGCTCGGTTTTATAATGGGCTCTTCATAGCAATCAAGGCCCGGCCCGGCCAGTTCTTATCAATTCTTAAAGCCCACGTGTATAAAAGAGAATAAGATGCCATTTTAATGGAACAAATGCAACAAGTGATGTTGGTAACAAATCTTGCTGGCATTAGATTGCATGAATTCGATTATTCACTCTATGAACCAAAAGCTGCTGGTAATCACACGTGTTAACATGGAAAAAAATCAATTTTTTACCAAAAATTAAGACTCCCAACCCCTTTACCGTCGGTAGCATAGCACCTTAAAAGCACGGAGGCCCAAGCCAAGAAAAGACCTAGGGGCCCAAATCAACAAAATACCTGCAAGCTACCGATAAAAATGATAAAACCTATACTTTATATTTTCATCAAAGCTTTGTTTTTTTATATCTTTGTCAACTAGAATATAACGCAGTTTCTCGTGATAAACTTTATTCTCATATGCGTCCTTTTTACTTGGTCTGTCTATCTGGTTTCTGGGTATAATAAGGTTATACGTATATCCAACGGACAAGAAGTCGGGTTCAAAATGATCGGATCGGGTTTACGGGTTCTCGGATACCATTTGCGGTCCGAATGACAAACTAAAAGAACATATGCCCCCCCCCCCCCCCCCCCCCCCCCCTTATAGTTCTCCTAACATGTGGACTATGAAGGATTCCAACAGAAGAAGAAGATGGAAAGAAACCCCTGGGAATACAATCTTGGTGGATTGGACAAATGAAGGAATCAAAGGACAAACCCCCTCCTTAATTTGGCCAATATTTTAGGCATTCTCAAAGGAATATGCTTTGTGAGAAACTTTAAACCCTCTGGAATTTGATTCCTAATGAGGTCAATGTATTGAATAAGGAAGCTTAAACACTGTTTTTTTGGAGTAAAATAAAGTTAAGAGATGCCCCCCAAGCTTAAACTTTATGCATGCGAAAGTCAAAAAGATTAAAGAAGTTTTCAACAAGGAGGGATTCCTCTTGATTAACTCCATTGCTTGGTTCCAAAGAAATGTGAGTGTTTGTTGATGAAGCTCACGCATGAGGCTATCTCATTGGTCTCTGGTTCCACCCAGGGAATCAAATGAAAGCAATTCATATTCCTTGATGTCATGAGCACAAGCACACCTCAACATGTTTACATTTGTTTACAAGATTTTCTCACTTGTTGTTGTGGCTTTTATTTATGGTATTCTCCCGTGTCAACGTATCTCCACGTTGGTATGATATTGGCCAATTGAGCCCACCGATCCAATTGGTTTTGCTATTGGGCTTTCCGCAAAATGCCTCAGTAGATTTCTAGCCGGTTATAAACCCAAGACCACCCGTTCTCATAGCTGATTTGGGACCATGTTCACATCCCAGCAGAATCAAATGGAGTAAAATGACAATTCTAAAAGCTTAGCCACCAAGGCATCCCATCACCATTCCTAACTTGTATGATAGCCACATGAATGGGTCCTCCTATTGTTGTCTAGAGACCTCAAGAAGCAATGAAATTCCATCTTGATTGATTCTTGGGCAAGAAAGCAAGGAGATGAAAAAAGCAATGTCATAATTATGGGAAACATAGTGATGAAAGAAGTCAACATAGGGTGATGCAAGAATATCCTATGAGGGGGTGAATAATTCCAATCTCATAAATCTTGATTGAGGTGAGCACTGAGAGATGACAACTAGAAATTAAAGTGAGATGATTCTCTATCTAAAAACGTGAATTGGAATGTATGCACCAACAATGTAATTTTTTTCCCCAATTAAGTAGTCGCATGCTAAGCAGCAACAATAGAGTTGGAAACAAAACAGTAGATGCGGGCTATTCAATAAATCCCCTTCGATGCTTAAGTTATAAGAGATAGAACGTAGTTCTGAGAAAGTTATGACCATCTTGTTGGGAGACCGACTTATACTTCTTTAGAGCCGTATGAATAAGGGCGAGCAAAGTGCATGAACCAACCGTGTGAGTGTGGTTTTTATTGGACTAGCATCAGATGTAAACCTATATCTTCAAATCCGAACGATAGCTCTGATCCTACGGACTGCCCATCTGGCGATCCACGCATGTGCAGGCTCACGGCCTCGTTGACCGGGGCCTTGATCCATGCATGTGGCGCACCGGGAATTTTTTCCTAATCTTATCTTTACACCCATCAACAAAAAATTTCTTTAATGACTTATTTGGAATGCATTGTTCACCCTGCAATGTTGATGAAGACATGCAATATCCTTAGCTTGAAGAAAGACATGAAAAAAAAGAGAAGAGAGATGTTATGGGATAGAGATTTGCATGAGGAGGAAAAGCTGAGGATCAGTGAAGGGGGCACGTGAGAGGGAGAAAAAAGGACAAGGACATCCCATGAAAGGCAATAATTCGAAGATCTCCAAATATTCTTTTTGGTGAGCAGATCACAAGATCTAACAAGTGGAGCGAAAAGGAGATTTGGGGTGCCCCCAAAAAAAGATGAAAAGGATGGGAATCCCACATGAAATTTGAATCTAGATAAATTCTATCAAGTGATTAATGCGTATCAGGTTGCACCTAACCAACTTGGTTCAGGTGCGCTGACATGGCGGCCTATCATTGACCGTCTTTGTTTTATGGACGGACAATGGTAGGCCGTCACGTCAGCACACCGGACTCAAGTTGGACAGGTGACATCCTTTTGACATTATTCTCTTCTATCAAGCTGTACAGGTTTCGGTTCTGATTAGCATTATTCTTTAAACGTTGAAGAGTCCTATTAAACTACGTCGATATATAATTGATAGCTGCGACCGCGCAAAGTTTGGCCTAATGATGGAGATTAAAGATTGAATTGATGGGGTGGCTTTAGGGGTTGGATGATGATGCGAGGCAATCACCTAGTTATCAATGATATATATTAATGATAGGAACTACATTGTTTAATTTAATGCTTTAAATGTTGCATCCATGTGTATGTTTCAATTATTTGATGTCAAAAATATTTCTGTGATTTAGTCGATTTGGGAACAATTAATGCGATTCTCACTGTTTAGGGAACCGGATTAATGTTCATTAGGATCCAAAAAAAAAAAGTTAACCAGTTATTTATTAAAATCATTAGCATCATAAATATAATAATGTTTAATTAAGTTAATTATAATCTCTTAATTACTAGGGCAATCTTCATTAAATACAACCTACAATGTGTCAAAATTCAAGCCATTACGGGTTTTATAACACAAAGTCAAGACCATTCTAATTATCTTATGATAAAAATATAAATATGAATATGAGCTAGTCAAGGAGAAATTTCCACCTTGCTAGCTTTAAAACCATGCACTCTGCATTTTTTTTTGACGGTCCAAAATCACAAACCACCAATTATCTTGTGAATCCAAGAGATTTTGCAAAGGTTAGATGAACGAGCAAACCTCTTTAGATACGTGTGATATTTGGCGAGTCGGGGTTTGGAACATGAGGGTCAAAATGAACGGACCTGATGGTCAACAGAAATACAGAGGGCATGCTTTTGAAGCCAGCCAATATTGAAATTTGCTCATCAGCTATAGCTCACGTACAGATTCACTTTAAATAAAATATCAATATTATTTTTTTTTCATTCGATAGCACATGTTCCAAAGATGAATAACGACGTTCATAGACGGGTTAAGCAGACCTGGGATGACGTGGCTCCGAGCCAAAAATAAAGAAACAAACCAAGATGAAGACGAGGACTGTTATATACAACGCATGAAATGCGGTGTATGCAACTTTTTTGTCACATTTCAAAAACAATTTCCCCTGTGATCAATCATCACACGGTATCTGTATACAGGTAGGGAAAGCATTGTTCTCCCAAGAATCACAGGTTCACATGAAACGTCAATAATCATTGTCACCCTCAAAATATAATAAAAATAATGGATTTTTTTAAACATTTAACCCAATCCATGTGACATAGGCCTACACATGCTTAAAAAAAACCAAAATTTGGTGGAGCCCAACATACTTAATTTGCTCCCTGCACAGGATCCCAAGGAGTTGGCCCTTCTTGGTGGCATGAATTTTTACTCACCCTTGTACTGCAGTTGAACTGCACACCTGTCCTCTCACTCTAGAGAGAGAGATGGGTGGAGAGAGAATATAAGTTGCACATCTGTCTCCAAAATCAAAACAATGGTCCTTTCTTTCTCCTGCCCAAATCTTCTCCCAGACATCCCTATCTCTTATCTTGCGGACATCATCTCCACGAATTTAATTGGTACATATCTATACACTGGATAAGAAGCTTGTACTGTTATTAAAGCATTGATGATGATCTATCTTAGCAATTTCGGCTTTCTTCAAAAATACTAAATCATACATCTTATTAGTCGACTAATAATAGCATGTGTTGCGGGGTAGAACACGCTTACAATGAATTTGTATTAATGGAAACCAAGGGCACGGTGGTTATGTTTATGATGGGATTAGGATAGGCTATTTGACAGGTGGTTAGTGTAGTGAAGAGGTTGGGCGCACTACGAAGGCTGACCACGGAATCGACTCCGCTGGGGGATTTGCTAAGCGACCGCACTGTCGGAGGTGGGAGCAGAGCGCGATCTGAGACGACGGGCTGGCCTACACAAGGAGCAGCTCGTCAGAAAGACCGGAATGTGGTCCAACCCTTAGCCTCTCCGATGCTTAAGTTAGTGATAGGACTTAAAGCGGCGGCCAGGCACGCAGGTCGGACTAAGAGTGAGTCGACCGTACGTGACGAGCTATCGGATGTAGAAGAACAAAGATATGGAAGACCTTTACTCTTGTGTGTGAGTAATAAGATTGAGAGTTAATTTGCCAACCCCTTCCCCGCTGGAGGCGAAGGGGTATTTATACCTGATGAAGGTGGTTAGGTGAGGCTGACCTGGCATGCTGACTCGACGTGCTGAGCTGGCCCAATTGTCAGCGGAAGCTTCGGACGAGGACGTCAGGATTAGGGGCGTCAGCCACGCTTTTGTCAGACGGCGCAACGGCCAGGGGCGCTTTTGTCAGGATGTCAGGGCCGAAAGCATCACCACCTTCCCCGCTGAGCTCCTGCTAACGGCACTGCTCCTGTTGAGCCTGCTGATGTTCCTGCTGATACACCTACCGTTGAGCCTGTCGCTGTCTCCACTCCAGCCCCGACGATCCCTTCAGTTGACACACCACTCCTTGCAGCAGAGCCTGAGTCCACTCCCTCGACTGGACCCACGGAGACTGCTGATCCTGCCACTTCCTCCTGAGCGTCAGTTTCGAGGACTCTCTGGTGATCATTGGATGATACATCTTCTTGAGAGTGTTTTGGGTTAGGATAGAGTTGGGTGGTGTTTTGATATTTTTAATGTATTTTGGATTTTGGATGTCGGTGTATTTGATGTATTTTGGATGTTTGATGATATGTCGATGATGTTGTTGTATCTTTTTGTTGGTGATATAGATGTTGCACTTTATATGATGTAGTCGATGTATTTTTGCATGTACTCATGAGATTCTTATATATATACATCGATGTTCTCCTTTTACTTAATTGTGCACATTTAATATTCATTCAATGTCTATGATATTCCATTTCGTCGGTCGACGATTATTACCTTGGTTAAATAGATTTTATTTCTATGATTGCATAGAATTGTTTTACATGCACAAATTTAACCAAGAATGTTGAGTATTGAAGAGTATGTTTCTTTATTCAATAAGTGAATTTGTATTTGGTATTTTGATGATTTTAATTTTCGTTTTTCGAAAATGGACAATTTGGCACACTTTGATTTGATTTCATCTCTTTTCCCTTGGTGTCAATTTGGTCCATCGTCATATTCTACGACTCCCGATGTTGGATTTTCTTTATCCTAGTTGTTGTCGTTGTATGCCCCCCCATTTTTGGGATAATGCCAAAGGGGGATAGATAATGATAATGAATAGGGCAAATGAAAATTTAACTCAATTTCCAAGAATCTAATTTGATATGTTAGATTCAGGGAGAGTTAAGATATATATATAAGGATTTTTCAAATCCGATATTTCAAAAATCGATTCTCATTTTATATCTCACTCGTCTGCTTGATGCAATTAATATTTATTCAATTTGAAATTAACGTGTCATCAATGCAGGGGGAGTAAGTATTTTACATTTGAATCATTATTTTTTATTATTATTTATGTTGGTTTGTCATCACCAAAAAGGGGGAGAATGTTGAGTATTGAACTCCCCGTATTTGGTTTTGGATGATGAGCAAACATAAATAAATTATGAACTAACAATTTGTGAGCGCAGTTATGGAGATCTTCGCCAAATTCACGAGAACACTCAAAGCGACATCTCAAGACTTCTCAAAGCTCGTATTCAATGCCTAAAGCTTCGTTGAAGCTTTTGGACCATTTTGGAAGTCATGAAGATTTGATCGAAGCTCTCGAAGACCGTTCCTTAAGGTTTTATTTATAGTCTTTTAGCTTCGATCTATAGAATGGTAAGCCTTGAGTAATTCTTACATTTCTATCTTCATATCGCTCATATCTTAGCTCTAGGATATTAGTATAAGTCCATTCTAACTTTCCCGAAGCATCGCGCTTCGATTCGGACTTCTTGTGCATGTTAGTTGGTTCAAGAAGAAGAACTGGCCGACTAGATGGTGATCTAGTCGGTCGGCAAAGCTTCTTGGACCGACTAGTTTCATTCAGTCTTTTTCTTGTTCAGTACTGTTTACAGTTAGTCGGTCTACGTTGACTCACCGACCGACTAGTTTGTTAACTAGTCGGTCAGTGATGCTTCTTTGACCGACTAGTTGAACTTTACTGTACATGCCAATTTTCTCCTGAGCTACTGGTTATCGTTAGTCGGTCTAAGAACGTTTAGTGACCGACTAGTTGACAATCTAGTCGGTCAACATTTGTTCTTGGACCGACTAAATCAATTTGTATTCAGACTATTTGTTTTTGACTCTTAGTCGGTCTAAGTTCACTGACCGACCGACTAATTGTGAAACTAGTCAGTCAGAAAGTCTTCTTGGACCGACTAGATTTCTAGGTCTGAAATTCAATCTGTTCACTGTTCATCACTTAGTCGGTTCATGTTGTTTCACCGACCGACTAGTTGATGAACTAGTCGGTCAGTGGTTGTTCATTGACCGACTAGTTGCTTCAGTTTTCTAACCGTTGGGATTTGACCTAACTCCGTTTTTATGGGACCCTATAAATACGAAGCTTGGTCATTTCTCTCAAGGTTAGAGCTGCTATTAAGAGATTCATTGAGATTGAAAGAGTTAGAGATTCTCACTCATTTCCAAAGCTCTCTTCCTCACAAGAAATCCATTCTCTCACATTCTAGATCTAGAATCCATCTTGAGAGAAGATTGTTCTTGGTGAGCCATTCAAGCTCTAGCTTGATTCAAGTCTCCAAATCACTCCTAGGCATCCATTGCTGCTCATTTCAGTGGTGCTAGGTCTTGGTGACTCCATCTTCCTCAAATCCCTCATTGCACCTATTTGGTAAGAAAACTCAAGGTATAGGATTTGTGGTAAGATTGTTTATTTCATTATAAACTCATTTATATTGCTTATTGGTTCTCTCGGTTGTGAGAGAAGGTTGTGATCCCGGGTTGTGGGATTCACTATTGCCATTGCATGTATGATTTGATCTTGTGAAGGTTTTTCACAAGATATTCATAGTGGAAATCTTGGGTTAGGGTTTCTAACCTAAGTATCCGGAGGGGATCCGGGTGGTTGGGACGTAGGATCACCGGGAACAAGTCGGGGAGACTTGGGTGGATCCGAACCCAGTAATATCAATTGTTTGCATTGTTAATTTTGTTGTTGTCATCAATTTAAGCTTCCGCAAATTGATTTGGTAGTTGTTTGCACGATAATTAGGAATTATACTCCTTGTTATTTTTAAAGTACTATTCACCCCACTCTAGTACTTGTGCAGTAGCTTGTAGGGCATTACATTTGGTATCAGAGCCAGATACTTAGCTATGTCTGCCAACGACAACAAGACCGTTCGTCCACCTGCGGATTATGGATCCTTCAGGAACCGTGAAGGAGCGTCTTCGGTCATGGAAGGACATTCCTCGACTAGGCCTCCATTCTTCAACGGCGTCAATTACGGATATTGGAAATGCCGGATGGAAACGTTCCTCTGGTGCGCCTCATTGTGGAGAATTACCATGTCGGAGTACAATGTGCCTACCGAAGAAGATTTCGACAAGTGGACTACCGCGGAGGTCGCCGCGAAGATTGCTAATGCTAAAGCAATGAATGCTTTACAATGTGCATTGGAACCAGAAGATTTTAATAAGATATGCACATGTAAGAGTGCATATCAAATTTGGAATTCGCTCCTCATTTTGCATGAAGGAACGAGTCGGGTAAGAGATTCTAAACTCGTAGTAGTCAATAGAGATTACGAATTGTTTCATATGGAACAGGGAGAAAAGATGAAGTAGTATTATGCTCGCTTCGTCGACATAATGAACGAGTTGGAAGCTCTCGGTAAAACCTACACCCAAAAGGAGAAGTGTTCGAAGCTTATCGAAGGACTTCCTTCTTCTTGGGAGAAACGTACCTTCGCCATCGAGGAAGGTAATGACATGAATAAGTATACCGTTGTTCAATTGATGGGTACTTTGATGTCATACGAGGTACGCAAAGATAGCAAGGTGAAGTTACAAGAAAAGATGAAGTCCTATTTGAACCAAGACGTGCCTAAGAAAAAGGTGATTGCGTTCAAGGCGGCTCCATCCACCTCTACCGATGATGAGGACTCGGAAGAAGAAATGGACATGGAATCCATTGCACTCATGGCAAAGAAGTTCAATCGCTTCTTCCGAAAGGGTATCTTCAAACAAAAATCTAAATTTACTTCTACTAACGCCTCCCCACCTTTGTGCTTTAAATGCAATAAGCCAGGCCACATCAAAGCGGATTGTCCTCAAAACAAGCAAAAGGAGAAGTGGAAGGCGCCGAAGTTCGACAAGTCCAAGAAGTACGACAAATCAAAGAAGTACAAGAAAGGCGATAAGAAAGGATTTGTCGGCTTCACCGACTCCGAGGATTCCTCAAGCGGAGAGTCGGACGATAAGCAAGTGGAGCAAGCGCACATGTGCTTCATGGCAAGAGAGGAGCATGATCAAGGATCTTCCTCTTCCGATGATAGCGACAACGAAGGCGATGAGGTAACTATGTATGACCTTAGGAATGCTAATTCTCAATTGTGGTCTAAGTATACTAAATTAGTAAATAGGTATACTAAAGTAAAAGATGATTTAGCTAGCATCCAAACCTCGCCTAAAACTATCATCACCAACAACGACACCGTTGTTGAAGAGTTGAAGAATGAGATTGTTAATCTCAAGACTCAACTTGAACATGTTAGCATTGAGGATCTGGAAGAACATAAGATAGCGGATTTGACTTCTCAAAACTCGACGTTGAGTATTGAGAATGAGAATCTTAAATCTTGTGTTTATGTGCTCACATCGCAAGTATCCACTTTGGATACTTCTTTGCGTTCTCTCACCGAGAAATATGAGAACACATTAGGCCGAATCAATGAATTAAATAAGGGTAAGGGCCATTTGGATAATATCCTAAATGACTTACTTCCGGCTAAACACCACATTGGCTTGGGGTATACGATGGGAAATTCATCCAAGTCGGCCACTACTTTTGTTAGGCCAACTTCTGGTGCTTCGACGAGTGGTAGCAAACACTCTATTGGTAGTTCATCTACCAATGGTGCTTCCACCTCGTCCACACCCTCTTTCGGAAAGAAACCCACTTTGGATGGACCTCCAAAGAAGGGGCATGCCTACATGTACACAAATACCATGCCACGTAGGAACACACATCCTACTCCACCGGCTCACACATATGATGATTTCTATACTACACGTTCACGGGCACATGCACACCATGTGAGACACCCTCACGCACGTGTTCTCTCACATGCATATGTTCACCCACAACATCATATGAATAATTATCCATATGCACCATTTCATCATGTTCCTTATGCCTATCCACGACATGCATCACGTAGAAATCAACAACGCATGCATGCTCCCAATAGGATGAAGGCTCCCAAAATATTCTCAATTTGGAGCCCAAAGGCCACTTCCATGAATGAAAAACAAGTTTACATGAATGCTTATTTTTCGGATGTTGTGCATAGTAGAAATTATGTGGGGAAGTTTAAGTCCAATTGGACTTGGCTTCCAAAGGTCTAACCTTTGAGGACCCAATGACCTTGGGTACCATGAAATGATATGATCATCTTCAGGTACTCAAGAAAAATAAGCGGAGCAACAAAGTTAAATTTGGCTCCAAGGATGGGTGGATACTCGATAGCGGGTGTTCAAAACATATGACGGGCGATGCTAAATTGCTTTCCGGAGTGGTGCCCATTGCTAATGGGAATCAGGTAGTCTTTGGAGGCAACGAGAGCGGAACCATCGTCGGTGTTGGTAAAGTGGGTAACCCATCTAAACCCTTAATTAGTGATGTTTATCTAGTTAATGGTTTAAATCATAATCTTATTTCAATAAGCCAACTTTGTGACAAAGGTTACAAAGTTAGCTTTGCGAAAGGATTGTGTCATATTTTGAATGATAATAATGATTTATTATTTTCCGGCACACGCCATAAAGATATTTATATTTTGGATCTTCCTAAGTCATATGAACAATGTCTCGTTGCCAACACAAGTGAACAACACTTATGGCATCGACGCTTTGGACATGTGAACTTTGGAACACTTTATAAGCTTTCAAAATTAAATTCCATTAAAGGTTTTCCGAAGCTTGTTTTTGAAAAGAAAAGTTTTTGTGATTCTTGTCAACGTGGCAAGCTTCCTAAATCTTCATTCAAACCTAAGAAAAGCATTTCTACTAAACGGCCACTAGAGCTATTACATCTAGATTTATTTGGGCCAACTAGCGTTGCTTCCTTAGGAAATACAAGATATGGACTTGTCATCGTAGATGATTATTCGAGATTTACATGGGTATTTTTCTTATGTAATAAAAATGAAGCTTTTGAAAACTTCACAACATTTGTGAAGAAAGTACAAAATCTCATCGGAACCACCATTGTCACTATTCGTAGTGATCATGGGGGTGAATTTGAGAATGAGTCTTTCTCAAATTTTTGTGATGATCTTGAAATTACTCACACGTTTTCTTTCCCTCGCGCACCTACTCAAAATGGTGTTGTTGAGAAGAAGAATAGAACGCTTGTGGAGTGTGCTCGCACTATGCTCGAAGATAGCCAACTTGGTCATCAATTTTGGGCGGAAGCGGTACACACCGCTTGTTATGTGTTTAATAGAATACTTTTTGAGGCCCGGCACCAAACAAACCTGTTATGAATTGTTGTTTGGTAGATTGCCTCAAGTTAAACATTTTCGTGTTTTCGGTGTAAAATGTTTTATTAAAAACACTTATGAAAATTTGGACAAGTTTGATCCGAGATCGGATGAGGGGATATTTGTTGGATATTCCTCACGTAGCAAAGCCTACCGGATATACAACAAAAGATCCTCTACGATCGAGGAATCATTACATGTCTCTTTTAATGAGAATTTCATTCCTTTTAGAATTTCAAATGATGATGATTCTATGGATGTTTTATGTGATTCTTTTGAAAATTCTAAGTCTATTGATTCTATTGATTCTATTGATACTAACCCGACTAATGAGGTTGTTGAGAATGTTCCTAGTGATCAGGGAATTCCCAAACGGCTTCATACGGTTCGTGACCATCCCCATGAGCAAGTTATTGGCAATATTCATGATAGAGTCAAGACGAGATCGCAAGTCCACCACTTCACCAATTGTGCCTTTGCCTCATCGATAGAGCCAAAGAATATAGTTGAAGCGTGCGAAGATAGTGCTTGGATCCTTGCCATGGAGGAGGAACTCATTCAATTTGAGAGGAATGAGGTATGGGAGCTTGTTCCTTTGCCATCGAAGAACCACACCGTCATAGGGACAAAGTGGATTTTCAAGAACAAAACCGACGAAAACCAAGTCGTCGTCCGGAACAAAGCTCGGTTAGTAGCTCAAGGCTATCGACAAGAGGAAGGTATCGATTTCGAAGAATCCTTCGCTCCGGTAGCTAGATTAGAATCAATTGGATTACTTTTGTCTTTTGCATGCCATAAAAATTTTAAATTATTTCAAATGGATGTTAAAAGTGCATTTTTAAACGGAGATGTCGTTGAGGAAGTTTACGTTTCTCAACCTCCGGGCTTCATAAATGAAAAATTTCCAATTCATGTTTTTAAACTAAAGAAAGCTCTTTACGGTTTGAGACAAGCTCCTCGAGCTTGGTATGATCGCCTAAAGAATTTTCTTTTGGATTTGAATTTTAAAATGGGCGAAGCCGATTCTACACTTTTTGTTAAGCATGCGAATAATGATATTTTATTAGTTCAAATTTATGTTGATGATATCATTTTCGGTGCTACTAACTTCACTCTTTGCGAAGAGTTTTCTAATGTGATTGTTACGCCTATTTGACCGAGACCCAAAAGACACGAGCCCAGGAGCCCGACCACAGGTCAAGAGCCCATCTGCATCCTCAAAAGCCCATTCTGCAAAGGCCCTATAAGGGACCTTCTCGAACGTCGATCCGACCCGGCCCCAATGATCCGCTGGTCACTCGCCCACTCCTGCGAAAACCACTCCCCCGGACGCGCGACCACTAATGGCGATAATGGGGAGGTGCTGGCATGGCGGAAAGGGCGGCGGCGAGAGGGGACTGATGGGGCACGATCGGTGGCGGGCGTGGGACGTGGGCCAGGGGCAACCGCGCTGGGAGCTCTACAAAAGGGCCAGGAAGACGAAGAAGAAAGGGACCCGCATCTCAGGTAACAAAACCTAAGGTACTCCATCAACGACCTGGTTCCCCCAATTCATCTCCTTCCTCCCCCGCTCGCGCCGAGAGACGCCGTTACGATCTCCTCACGAGTCGAACCGTCTCCGCCGGGCCTCCTTTCTCAGATCACTATCTGACTTAGGCATCGGAGGGGATTTGGCCGGAACCAAGGTCCGGCCCCCTGACGAGCGTTCTCGTCTACGCAGGTGGACAGCTGATCAACGGGCCGAGGCTACCCCTCGCCCCTCTCCGACCACTCGACCGACTGGATAGTGAGGCTTCCCCTCACCGTCAACCTGCCGAGGCCGAGCACGCCCTACCGAGGCCGAGCGTCTTAGTCAGGTCCGAGATTCCCCCTCCCCTCCCGTCGGCCGTGCATCTACCCGGGCGACTGAGGCTACCCCTCGTCCCCCTTTCAGCCAAGGCCGAGCACGTCTATCCGAGGCCGAGCGTCTCAACCAGGGCCGAGGCTTCCCCTCGCCCCTTCTGCACCAATTCGAAGCCCCCCAAGGGACCCAAAGCGGGCCCCTTGACCACGTTGACCGGGTTCTCCACGGTCAACGCTTTGTAGTGAGAAAACACTCTGAAACATCTGGCGCCGTCTGTGGGAACGAAAACTGTCCCACGAAGAAACAAACCACATCTGCGATGACGCGGCCTCCCTCCTCTCGGCGAAAGAAGGACGAGGCCCCGACGCGGGGCGACAGGGCCCGCCATCGTTGCCAAGAAGGGGCACGGGACCGACGCGAGGAGAGTTGTGGGGAAAGGGCCGGGATGCCCTCCCCTTCCCCACCGGTCGGGAGACCAAGTGCGCCCGTAACGGCACGCAGCTCGGACGTGGCTTTGGTGGTATCAGTGGTCATAGACACTACCTTAGTGCGACGGCTGCTTGTCGACACCGGCAGCTCCTGTGACGTCCTATTTATGTCAACCCTGGAGAAGATGGGCCGGCAGAAAGAAGACTTGCGACCTCGTTCGGGTCCCGTGGTCGGATTCACGGGTCACTCCACCCCCATCATCGGCACTATCCATCTCCCGGTAACGCTCGGAAACACACCAGACTCTGTGACCCTAGCGGTGGAATTCATCGTATTGGGGATCGGGTCGGAATACAATGGGATCATCGGCCGACCCCTACTCAACGCCGTCGGCGCGGTGGTCTCGACCCTCCATCGGACCATTAAGTTCCGAACGCCGGGGGGGATGGGGCAAGTCGAAGGCGACGCGGGGAGACCGAATACCTGCTATCAACTGGCGGAGGAAGGTCCCGAGGATCGTCTAGCTGACCGGATGGCCGCGCTCGACTTAAGGAGTGGGCCTAGGCCCACCCCTGCGGAGGAGCAGGAGCAAATCCCAGTCACGGACATCGAGGGCCGGTTCGTCTCGATCGGGAGAGGGCTGAGCCCGGACCTGAGGGATCAGCTGATCGAATGCCTGGAGGCGAACCTGGACATCTTCGCCTGGTCGCCCGAAGACATGCCCGGCGTGGACCCCCAGGTGATCGTCCACCAGATCAACGCCGACCCCAACTTCAAACCGGTTAGGCAGAAGAAGCGTAACCTGGGCGGCGAGAAGATGAAGGCAGCCTCTGAGGAAGTGGAGCGTCTCCTCGATGCCGGCTTCATACGAGAAGTCTGGTACCCGGAGTGGCTGTCGAACGTGGTGATGGTCAAAAAACCCAACGGGAAGTGGCGAATGTGCGTGGACTTCAGTGACCTCAACAAGGCCTGCCCCAAGGATAGCTACCCCCTGCCGCGCATCGACCACCTGGTGGACAACGCCTCGGGATACGAGATGCTAAGCTTCATGGACGCTTACTCCGGGTACAATCAAGTCCAGATGGACCCCCGGGACGAAGAGATGACTGCCTTCACGACGGACCGGGGAACCTACTGCTACAGGAAGATGCCCTTTGGCTTGAAGAACGCGGGGGCCACCTACCAGAGAATGGTCAACAAGGTGTTCAGCTCCCAGATCGGGAGGAACCTAGAAGTCTATGTCGACGACATGCTTGTCAAGTCAAGGCGACCGGAAGACCACATCGCCGACTTGCGGGAGACCTTCGAGCGGTTGCGGTGACACCACATTCGGCTCAACCCTGCGAAATGCACGTTCGGGGTAAGATCTGGCAAATTCTTGGGATTTATGATAACTAATCGTGGTATTGAAGCTAATCCCGACAAGATCGAGGCGCTGGTTAACATGTGCGAGCCGACGACGATCAAGGAGCTACAGAGGCTGAACGGGCGCATCGCAGCCCTGGGGCGATTCCTTTCCAAATCAGCGGAAAGATCGTTTCCCTTCTTCAAGGTCCTGAGGAAAGCAATCGCGGAACCTCCGAACAATAGGAAGATGATACTCTGGGACGAAGACTGCTCCCGGGCGTTCGGGGACCTCAAAGAGTACCTCCGCAGCCCCCCTCTCTTGTCCAAACCCCGGGAAGGGGAGTCGCTGAGCCTTTACCTGGCGTGCGCGGAGGAAGCTGTGAGTTCGGTGCTGATCCGGGAGGACGGCGGGGTGCAATTGCCGGTATATTACACGAGCCGGATCTTGAAGGGGGCGGAGGTGCGATACTCGCCCATGGAGAAACTGGCGTACGCCCTCGTCCTCTCAGCGCGAAGGCTCCGACCCTATTTCCAGTTCCACACCATACTGATCCTGACCGACTCACAGCTGGAACAGAACCTCAAGAGATTCGATCAAATGGGAAGGATGCTAAACTGGGGAGTGGAACTGAGCGAGTTCGACCTCCGATTCAAACCGCGCACGGCCATCAAGGGACAGGCCCTAGCCGACTTCATCGCCGAATGCACGACGGAAGGAAATGGCCCCCCAGAGGGAGAAGGCCCGGGGACGGTAACTGCTCAACCCTTGTCCTTTCTTTCGGCTGACCACTCTCAACCAGAGGATCCAGGAGCGTGGATAGTTCATGTGGACGGGTCGGCCACGCAGTTAGGAGGAGGGGCCGGGATTGCGATCCGATCTCCGGAGGGGAACATCACGGAATACGCGTTGCGGTTCGAGTTCCCGGCCACGAACAACGTGGCGGAATACGAAGCTGTGATCAACGGCCTGAGGCTGGCCCTGGAGCTCGGGGCCGAGTCCGTCCGCCTCCTCAGCGACTCGAAGCTCATTGTCAACCAACTCTTAGGGAGTTACGAGGCACGGGAGGAGGCGATGCAGAGATATCTCCCAGTCGCCAGAGCGGCGATGTCCAAATTCAAGGACGTGGAGGTCTTACACCTCCCACGGTCAGAGAATGCGCGGGCCGATGCGTTGTCAAAACTGGCCTCGTCCTCGCCAAAGGAGCTGGGCCGCACCATCTACGTAGAGAACCTGCCGTCCACCAGCACGATGGAGCACGAGGTGATGGCGATCGACCAAGAGCCCACCTGGATGGACCCGATCATCCGATACCTCACCCACGGAGAGGTGCCGGCCGATGGGGATGAGCGCCGAACCCTGGAGAGAAAAGCACTCCGATACGTGATCCATGAGGGGACGCTCTACCGGAGACGCTGGACCAAGACGGACGTCCTCCCATACCTGAAGTGCATCGGACCGCAAGTGTAACGGCCGGTATCTGCTAGATGTATTATTTGTGCGTGCCCGTATTTTCGTTTTGACCATCCGGATGTTTCGGGTGCGAGTTCTATGTTTGTGCGTCAACGCGAGCGCGTATCCGCTTCGTTTTACCATGCCATCGTTAATTGAATAATAATCTTAACAAATTACCTTAACTTAATTATCCTCGCTAATTACCTAATTGCTAATCACCTTTTAATTTTCACTAATTTATTTATTTACTTTTAATAATTACATTTTAATTGCCTCATTAAAAGTTAATTACTGATTAACTTTTACTATCGGCTGAAATTTTAACCCTAGCTAATTAACCCCTAATGAATTCCACCGTTTGGGTGGGTGAGATCCAACACCCTTCAATTCGTTCTCCCCACAACCAGCGATTTCCCCCACCAAACTGTCTCTCCCACTATTCTTAAAACAGTAAACTACGGCTTCCACTTCTCCTGCAACCAAACCAACAGTCTTCTTCTCCTTCCTCCTGCCAACAACAACCTCTCCATGTAAACACTTCCTCTTCCCCTGCAACATCCATCAAACCCGATCCCAATACCCATTTCCAGAATCAACAAGAAATCAAACACAAACAACCCATTGCAAATTCGTCACCTTCCCAAAACAAATTTCTCAGAGCCAAATCCTACAATCAGTCCCCAACCCATCAATTCCCCAAATCCATTTCCAAACCTATTTCCCAAACAAAACAACTGAGATTCAAAACAAATAGGATGAAAATCCAGATCTGAAAATCGATTTCAGATTTCCAAAATAAACCCAAAAACAACCTCAGATCCATCTCCAATCTCCTCCCTCTTCTTCCCGAGACCCCCTCACCTGGGCACCCTCACGCGCGCGCACCTCCCAGCCGCCGCACGCCGGCCAACGGCGCCGCCCTGCCCACCGACCCAAGCCGGCCGCCATCGCTGCCCGGAAGCCCGCGCAGCCGCCTGAAGCCGTCATCGCCGCCCGGGAGCTCACGCCCTAGCTCCACGACCGCCGGAGACGCGCCGGAAACCGCCTAGAATCGCCGGCGCCCCTCACCTCTCTCCATGCAAAGGTGAAAGCCCTGACCCATGCCTCGCGTGAGCCCTCCTCCCATGGTTGCGTGAGTAAGCCCCCATCCATTTGCGTAAGCCTGCAACGTTTTGGAAAAAAAAAAGAAACAAAGAAAGACAGAACGAAATGAAGAGGGGACAAAGAACAGAAGAAGAAAGAAGAAAGCAGATGGAGTAATAAATTAAAAGGGTGTTGGCCTTATTAAAATATAGGATGAATTGGTGACAGCCTGGGTATTAGAGTAGGTAGAGAGAAATAAAGAAAGAGAGGTTAAAGGGGTTTGATATTATTCTTGTGTAGGAAGTTTTTTTTATAAATATATGTGTAGTAGGTGTAACATTTAATATAGTGTTAACCCTGTCATTACCTTATGTTGAAATTGGAATTAGTAGGGTGATTTAGCATATATACTTATTAGCATTAATTTCAGCATGTGTTAGTTTGCAAATAACGTTAGGGTGATAATACTAGTATAAAATAAGGCGTGCCATGTTAGTATAACCCTATATAAACGTTACACTAGCCGGAGAACCCGATTAAATTAGATGAACTTAATTTAGTGGTTCGTTTGATATTGCACATACTTCACAAAATATCTAATTCGGTGATGTGTTTATCTAAAACAGAGAACCACTATCGCTGTAACGAATTACCTGTCGGGACGAACCCAACGGCACCAAAACCACCGAAAACAGGCAAGTATGCAATTTATAGTGAATTTGTTAATGTAAATACTCTTTTAGCTCTCTGCATGCAAAGTTCCATAACTAAATTTTCAGGTCGCAATCGTTAAATTCGCATGCTCAGGATTTTGTTAAATTGTTGTAAATATTGCTGGATACTCTTGTAACCATGGAAATTATGGTGTAAAGATAAATGGTCACATTATTGCTGCATGTCTCAAAATGACTAACAAGAGAGTGACATCGTGAAATCGTGCGCCTCGAAGGCGAAATCGTGACTTTCGTGATGTCATGTGAGTTGACTAGGCTGGCTCGTGTTCCAGCACAAATATTGGGGTGGGGTTAGGGTTGTGCGGCCACTAGGCGTATGACGGGGTACTCTCTTCAAGGGCACCACCCGTATGCGGTGGGTTAGCGCCAAGCACGGTAAGCCCCCGTGTGAAGAACGACCCACTCATCACGTCCTACCGGCGAGAACCCTATTATAGATGTGTGACACTAACTTGAAACTTGCAAAGTGAAATTGTTACCTCAGTGAAAATTGACATGTTTTACTTTACTCGTCAGATTGTTTAGAACTGCATGATAGGATGTTTTTACTTTAAAATCAGCATGCTCAAACTTTTATTGTCATCTTGTTAAATTATAATTGCCTCTTAAATTCAGTATAAATTGTATATCTTGCCTTGGGTTCTAACATCTTCGTGCAGACCCTTGCTGACATACATTCATGTTTTTGGATGTATGTCAGATCCCGAGCTTGAGTATCAGGAGGTTCCTTACGAGACACCTGACTTGGAGAGTCAGGAGTTCGCTGTAGACGCCGAGTTTCTCCCTGCGGAGAACTAGTGGACTATTCCATTGCTGCTTGCCGTAGTTTGCTTTCCGTTGTTGTGTGTACGTTATTATTGTTGTATTTCGGCCCAGCTGAGGCTTGTAGTTTTATTTCGTGTGCGGACGCTTATTATTTCTGGATGTGGCTTGTAATGTATGAATAATTCTGGTTGTTCTGAAAAGCGTGCGAAGGACCTGCCCTTGCGTTTTACCACAGACGCTTCATGAACCTGAGTTTCACAGCTCCGGTTCAAGCGGACCTCAGTAACGCTCTCGCTTCCGTCGTTTTGGGAAGCGGGGCGTTACAGGTTTTAGTGGTGGCCCACGCATGTCCGCCTCTTTGCATTTGCAAACTCAGAACAATGAGAATATTTTCATTAGCCAAATGTCCAGAATTGGTTCGTACGCGGAATTACTCGAATACCTTGTCTCAGCATGATGGGAAACCCAGAATTATAGGTAGAGTCTGTTTTATACCCATACTCGTTAGTTAGACATCCTTGCTAAGACTTAGTATTAGCATTTTAGGGGTTACTTTGGTAGTTTCTCACCCGGCCTTGACCCTGTTCGATTCTGGAGCTTCCATGTGCATCCTATCTCGGAAGTTCGTAGTCGAACACTCGATACCCACCTATACACTTCCCAAGTGTTGGAATATTACAACTGGGAACAGTGTAGTGAAGGTTGCACTGGGATGTAGACCATGCCCGTTGGTAGTTAGTGGACACGAATTGTATGCCAACTTCATTGTCCATGACCTACCTAATTTCGATGCTATTCTCGGCATTGACTGGTTAGGAGCTTTTTATGCCACGATCGACTGTCGCCGGAAGAAAGTGGTATTCGAGATTCCTGACCACGCAGTGTTTGAGTTTGTCAGCGGAGGACGTTCGCTTGGACCTGTCAAGTTTCGAGCCCAGCCGTGCAGACTTACTATTGCATCCATGATAGCTGAGCCGGAGAAGCCTGCAGTAGTGAGAGATTTTGAAGACGTCTTCCCTGAAGACATTTCTGGATTGCCGCCTGACCGAGCATTGGAGTTCAGCATTGATCTTATGCCAGGAGCTCAACCAATTTCGAAGGCGCCTTACCGTATGGCTCCTGCAGAGTTGGAGGAGCTGAGGAAGCAGTTGGATGAACTAATGCAGCAGGGTTTCATTCATCCCAGCGTATCTCCCTGGGGTGCCCCCGTCTTGCTGGTGAAGAAGAAGGATGGATCGAGAAGGATGTGTGTGGATTATCGGGAGCTGAACAATGTTACAGTGAAAAACAAATACCCGCTGCCCCGTATTGATGATATTTTCGATCAGCTTGGTGGATCGAGAGTATTTTCAAAGTTGGATCTTCGGAGCGGATACCATCAAGTCAGAGTTAAGAAGGAAGACGTGCCCAAGACAGCTTTTCGTACTAAGTACGGGCATTATGAGTTTGTTGTCATGCCGTTCGGTGTGACCAACGCTCCTGCTGTGTTCATGAATCTCATGAACCTCATCTTTTACGACTTCCTCGACAAGTTCGTGGTGATCTTTATAGATGACATCCTGGTGTACTCGAGGAGCGAGGAGGAGCATGCCGAGCACTTGAAGATGGTATTGGAGACGCTCCGTCATCATAGACTGTATGCCAAGTATAGCAAATGCGAATTCTGGCTGGACAGAGTTGCATTTCTTGGGCATGTAGTATCAGGAGCTGGCATCTCAGTGGATCCAGAGAAGGTCAGAGCAGTCAGCGAATGGCCTACACCCCGATCGGCATCGGACATCAGGAGTTTTCTCGGATTGGCCGGTTACTACCGCAGATTTATCAAGGATTTCTCAAGGATAGCTGAGCCGATGATGAAATTAACAAGGAAGGATGTTAAGTTCAGTTGGTCAGACTCTTGTGAGCAAGCTCTTTCTACTTTGAGAGAGAGACTGACATCTGCACCAGTCTTAGCTATTCCGGATAGAAGCGGAGGCTTCGAGATATTTTGCGACGCATCAGGCAAGGGACTTGGATGTGTTCTACACCAGCACGGTCATGTAGTCGCTTATGCTTCTCGACAGTTGAAGATCCACGAGAAGAATTATCCGACTCACGACTTGGAGCTAGCTGCCGTCATCTTTGCTTTGAAGATTTGGAGGCATTTCTTACTGAGTGAGAAAGTGAAAATTTTCACTGATCATAAAAGTTTGAAATATATATTCACTCAGAAGGAGCTGAATATGAGACAGCGTAGATGGTTGGAATTGATGGCAGACTACGACATCGATCTTCAGTATCACCCAGGAAAGGTGAATGTCGTACCGGATGCCTTGAGTCGACTGCCCGAAGTGATGATTCTCACAGCTCAGTGGAGATTGCAGCAGGATCTGCGAGAGATGGATGTTGAAGCCATCCTACCTGGAGTCACATCGTCATTGATGAGCATGCAGATTCAATCGACGATTGTGGATCGGATCAAGACTGCCCAAGATGGAGATGCTAAATTGAAGAAGATCAAAGAGCAGGTTGAAGCAGGACTTCAAACAGATTTTCTGATTCACGCAGATGGATCTTTGAGATATGGTAGTAGGGTCTGCGTTCCTGCAGGAGATATCAGAGAGGAATTGATGAATGCGGCTCACATTCACCTTATTCTATTCACCCTGGAGGTACGAAGATGTACAAGGATCTTCGTCAGAATTTCTGGTGGCATGGGATGAAGAGAAGTGTGGCACGAAGCGTTGCCAAGTGCCTTGTGTGTCAGCAAGTGAAAGCTGAACATCATCGCACTGCTGGGCTACTACAACCTCTGCCGATTCCAGAGTGGAAGTGGCAGCACATCACGATGGACTTCGTGACTGGCTTACCTCGGAGCACCAGGCAGAATGACGTGATCTGGGTCATCGTTGATCGATTGACCAAGTCTGCGCACTTTATACCTTTCCGGGTTGGGCAATCCACGGAGATATTGGCAAGGAAGTATATGGAGGAGATCGTGCGCTTGCATGGAGTCCCCGTGAGCATTGTATCCGATCGTGATACGAGGTTCACATCTCAGTTTTGGAAGAGTCTGCAGACCAATCTAGGTACCAGTCTGAAATTCAGTACTGCGTATCACCCGCAGACGGATGGCCAGTAGGAGCGTACTATTCAGATATTGGAGGACATGTTGAGAGCTTGCATGTTAGATCTCAAGGGTTCGTGGGAGGATCATCTGCACCTGGTGGAGTTCTCCTACAATAACAGTTATCAGGCGAGCATTGGCATGGCGCCATTTGCTGCTCTCTACGGAAGGAAATGTCGTTCGCCACTGAGTTGGGACGACGTAGGTGATAGAGAGCTTTTGGGACCAGAGATGATCGTGGAAGCAGTTGATGTTGTGCGTGATATCAGGGACAAGCTTCGGATCGCTCAGGACCGTTATAAGCATTGGGCAGATGCTAAACGGCGTCCCTTGGAATTTCAGCCGGGAGATCATGTGTTCCTGAAGATCTCACCGAATCGAGGAGTGATCCGCTTTGGGAAGAGAGGCAAGCTTAGTCCGAGATTTATTGGACCTTTCGATGTGCTGGAGCGAGTTGGAGAGGTAGCATATCGCTTAGCCTTGCCACCGTCCTTAGAGGGAGTTCATGACGTCTTTCATGTGTCCCAGCTCAGTCGTTATATCAGCGACCCTTCTCATGCTGTGGACTACTCTGAGATTACAGTTCGACCGGATCTGACGTATGAGCAGCAACCAGTTGAGATCCTAGACCAACGTCAGAAAGTCTTCTGGAACAGGACTATCAATCTAGTCAGAGTGATGTGGCGTCGCGACTCGCCAAGAGAGTCTACCTGGGAGCGGGAAGATGAGATACGGGAGCGTTATCCATATTTGTTCCCTACTCTTTAGTGGATAAGAATTCCGAGGGCGGAATTTTTCTAAAGGTGGGTAGAGTGTAACGGCCGGTATCTGCTAGATGTATTATTTGTGCGTGCCCGTATTTTCGTTTTGACCATCCGGATGTTTCGGGTGCGAGTTCTATGTTTGTGCGTCAACGCGAGCGCGTATCCGCTTCGTTTTACCATGCCATCGTTAATTGAATAATAATCTTAACAAATTACCTTAACTTAATTATCCTCGCTAATTACCTAATTGCTAATCACCTTTTAATTTTCACTAATTTATTTATTTACTTTTAATAATTACATTTTAATTGCCTCATTAAAAGTTAATTACTGATTAACTTTTACTATCGGCTGAAATTTTAACCCTAGCTAATTAACCCCTAATGAATTCCACCGTTTGGGTGGGTGAGATCCAACACCCTTCAATTCGTTCTCCCCACAACCAGCGATTTCCCCCACCAAACTGTCTCTCCCACTATTCTTAAAACAGTAAACTACGGCTTCCACTTCTCCTGCAACCAAACCAACAGTCTTCTTCTCCTTCCTCCTGCCAACAACAACCTCTCCATGTAAACACTTCCTCTTCCCCTGCAACATCCATCAAACCCGATCCCAATACCCATTTCCAGAATCAACAAGAAATCAAACACAAACAACCCATTGCAAATTCGTCACCTTCCCAAAACAAATTTCTCAGAGCCAAATCCTACAATCAGTCCCCAACCCATCAATTCCCCAAATCCATTTCCAAACCTATTTCCCAAACAAAACAACTGAGATTCAAAACAAATAGGATGAAAATCCAGATCTGAAAATCGATTTCAGATTTCCAAAATAAACCCAAAAACAACCTCAGATCCATCTCCAATCTCCTCCCTCTTCTTCCCGAGACCCCCTCACCTGGGCACCCTCACGCGCGCGCACCTCCCAGCCGCCGCACGCCGGCCAACGGCGCCGCCCTGCCCACCGACCCAAGCCGGCCGCCATCGCTGCCCGGAAGCCCGCGCAGCCGCCTGAAGCCGTCATCGCCGCCCGGGAGCTCACGCCCTAGCCCCACGACCGCCGGAGACGCGCCGGAAACCGCCTAGAATCGCCGGCGCCCCTCACCTCTCTCCATGCAAAGGTGAAAGCCCTGACCCATGCCTCGCGTGAGCCCTCCTCCCATGGTTGCGTGAGTAAGCCCCCATCCATTTGCGTAAGCCTGCAACGTTTTGGAAAAAAAAGAAACAAAGAAAGACAGAACGAAATGAAGAGGGGACAAAGAACAGAAGAAGAAAGAAGAAAGCAGATGGAGTAATAAATTAAAAGGGTGTTGGCCTTATTAAAATATAGGATGAATTGGTGACAGCCTGGGTATTAGAGTAGGTAGAGAGAAATAAAGAAAGAGAGGTTAAAGGGGTTTGATATTATTCTTGTGTAGGAAGTTTTTTTTATAAATATATGTGTAGTAGGTGTAACATTTAATATAGTGTTAACCCTGTCATTACCTTATGTTGAAATTGGAATTAGTAGGGTGATTTAGCATATATACTTATTAGCATTAATTTCAGCATGTGTTAGTTTGCAAATAACGTTAGGGTGATAATACTAGTATAAAATAAGGCGTGCCATGTTAGTATAACCCTATATAAACGTTACACTAGCCGGAGAACCCGATTAAATTAGATGAACTTAATTTAGTGGTTCGTTTGATATTGCACATACTTCACAAAATATCTAATTCGGTGATGTGTTTATCTAAAACAGAGAACCACTATCGCTGTAACGAATTACCTGTCGGGACGAACCCAACGGCACCAAAACCACCGAAAACAGGCAAGTATGCAATTTATAGTGAATTTGTTAATGTAAATACTCTTTTAGCTCTCTGCATGCAAAGTTCCATAACTAAATTTTCAGGTCGCAATCGTTAAATTCGCATGCTCAGGATTTTGTTAAATTGTTGTAAATATTGCTGGATACTCTTGTAACCATGGAAATTATGGTGTAAAGATAAATGGTCACATTATTGCTGCATGTCTCAAAATGACTAACAAGAGAGTGACATCGTGAAATCGTGCGCCTCGAAGGCGAAATCGTGACTTTCGTGATGTCATGTGAGTTGACTAGGCTGGCTCGTGTTCCAGCACAAATATTGGGGTGGGGTTAGGGTTGTGCGGCCACTAGGCGTATGACGGGGTACTCTCTTCAAGGGCACCACCCGTATGCGGTGGGTTAGCGCCAAGCACGGTAAGCCCCCGTGTGAAGAACGACCCACTCATCACGTCCTACCGGCGAGAACCCTATTATAGATGTGTGACACTAACTTGAAACTTGCAAAGTGAAATTGTTACCTCAGTGAAAATTTACATGTTTTACTTTACTCGTCAGATTGTTTAGAACTGCATGATAGGATGTTTTTACTTTAAAATCAGCATGCTCAAACTTTTATTGTCATCTTGTTAAATTATAATTGCCTCTTAAATTCAGTATAAATTGTATATCTTGCCTTGGGTTCTAACATCTTCGTGCAGACCCTTGCTGACATACATTCATGTTTTTGGATGTATGTCAGATCCCGAGCTTGAGTATCAGGAGGTTCCTTACGAGACACCTGACTTGGAGAGTCAGGAGTTCGCTGTAGACGCCGAGTTTCTCCCTGCGGAGAACTAGTGGACTATTCCATTGCTGCTTGCCGTAGTTTGCTTTCCGTTGTTGTGTGTACGTTATTATTGTTGTATTTCGGCCCAGCTGAGGCTTGTAGTTTTATTTCGTGTGCGGACGCTTATTATTTCTGGATGTGGCTTGTAATGTATGAATAATTCTGGTTGTTCTGAAAAGCGTGCGAAGGACCTGCCCTTGCGTTTTACCACAGACGCTTCATGAACCTGAGTTTCACAGCTCCGGTTCAAGCGGACCTCAGTAACGCTCTCGCTTCCGTCGTTTTGGGAAGCGGGGCGTTACAGCAAGAGGCTGACTACGTCCTACGGGAGGTTCACGACGGGATCTGCGGGAATCACCACGGGGGCAAGATAGTCGCGCAGAAGATCTTAAGGCAGGGGTACTACTGGCCAACCTTGGCCAAAGATGCTACAAGCTACGTGCAGAAATGCCAAGAATGCCAGAGGTACGCCCACCACATCTCGACTCCTCCGTCAGAGCTCATCCCCATCGTGAGCCCCCTCCCCTTTGCGAAATGGGGGCTCGACATCCTCGGACCGTTCAAGCCAGGACGAGGGCAGCGGAAGCACCTGATCGTGGCAGTGGACTACTTCACCAAGTGGATCGAGGCCGAGCCGTTGGCAACCATCACGTGGAAGAAAGCGAAAAGCTTCGTGTGGAATTCCATCATCTCCCGATTCGGAGTACCACGGGCCATCGTCACAGACAACGGGAAGCAGTTCGATTCAGCAGGGTTTAAAGATTTTTGCGAGGAATGGGGAATCAAGCTCCTCTTTGCCTCGGTAGCACACCCCCAAACCAACGGGATGGCAGAAGCGGCCAACAAGTGTATCATAGAGCCCCTCCGGAAGAAAGTGAAGGACGCCGAAGGGAACTGGCCGGAAGAGCTCCCCGGGATACTCTGGTCATACCGGACGACCCATAAGGAGGCTACTGGCGAGACCCCCTTCATGCTCACCTACGGGGCCGAGGCGGTGGTACCGGTCGAATTGGGTGAAGAATCTCTTCGCCTCAAATACTTTGACGAAGACCGGAACTCGCAGGGCCTAGGGCTCAGCCTGGAGCTCCTCGACGAGCGACGGGAGCAGTCACTGGCCACCATCGTCCGCCAAAAGCAGAAGGTGGCCCGATACTACAACGCTCTGGTGCGGGGGAGAAGCTTCCACCTCGGGGACCTGGTCCTCCGGAAAGCGGGCTTCACCACCGATACCGCTCGCAAAGGGAAGCTCACGGCTAGATGGGAGGGACCCTACAAAGTCGTCGAGGTCCTCGGACCCGCAGCCTACCGACTAGCCGACATGGAAGGGAGAGTTCTCACTCACACTTGGAATGCGGAATATTTACGCAAGTACTTTCAATAGATGTATCGTTTCCTATGAAATAAATTTGTTTTAAATTCATTCCCTTCCAGATAAATCAAAAAGGTATACAGAAGGATACACGAAGAGGTCGAGGGGCATTCCCCTCCCTCATTTTTCTCCGGGGGCACCAGGGGAGCCACAGGCTGGAGGCTCACTAGGGTCTCCCCCCTTACTCCGTTCGGCGTCAGAGTACATCCAAAGTTTCTCGAAGTTGATCCCCGAGAGCGGGAACTTCTCTTGGATCTCGGACTGGCACCGGGCGAAGCCCTTCTCGTACGCCGCCGATAAGGCGGTCTCCACAAAGGAGGTGGCATACTCCGCCACGGCATCCTGAGCGATCCGGGCAGGATCCAACTCCTCGAGCCCACGCAGCCGAGCCTCTAGGGTCTCTACCTGGCGTTGGTGCTCCGCCCTCTCCTTCTCGATCTCCCGGGATTTCTCTCCTAGTTGGGCAGCAAGGGCCCTCGCCTGCTCCTCCGCCGCATCCAGACGATCGGAGAGCTCCGAGGCTTCGGAGGCAGCAGCCGGGCCGAGGACCTGCTTGACCCCTCCAGACGCGTCGACGTCTTTTAAAAGAGAGGCGAGCCGCGTCTCGGCCTCGGACTTCGCGGCCAGAGCCACAGCTCTCTCACGATCCGCCGCCTCCAGGGCAGAGGACAGCTCAGTTATGCGGGAGTTCAGGGATTGGACCCGCGCTTCCTCCAACTGACCAGCTTCCTCCTCCTCCTCGCCAGGGACCTCAGGGCCTAGCCCAGCCACGGATTTGGCTTTGGGAAGAGCCGCGAATTGGCGCCTCATCGAGAGGCCCACCGAGGACAACTGTGCCAAAGCGACGAAGGTAAGATGGCAAAAACAGCTGGAGAACGGGGGGACAAGCAGAGACACACTACCTGTTGACCAGCCTGGATCATGAAGGTAGCCAAGCAATCACCTCTGACTCCGTCCAACACCGCCTGGTCGGGAGGGAGACAACAGTTCTCGGCCACTCGAGCGGCGGCCCCATGGCTCGAGAACACCGACTCCTTCTCACCCACTGGAAAGCGTGGACAAAGAAGACCCTCCCCTGACGAAGGGAACTCGCCAGGAGCAGAGCGGAACGCCCCAAGATACCGACTGTAAGCATCAGGGAGAGAGCCGTCCGGAAGAGGTGAAGGGCCGGCCCACGGCCAAGCAACCTCAACGGGAGCAGGATGAGGTCGGTCAGCAGTCGGCTGAACGTCGACCCCCTCGACCCCCTCACGGAGCCTCTTGGGAGATCCCTACAAGGGGAGAGAGGGAGACGACATCTTCTTTCGCTTCGAGCCTCCGGATGCGGTCACAACCCGCTGCTTCTTCCGGACCGCCAACACATGGTCCCTTCTGCACGGATCCGGGTTTGGGGCCTGCACGAGAGCGCTGGCAGGAGAAGGACCGAGAGGGAACCCACCTGCACTCAAAGAATAAATGAGAGACAGAGCAGAACCTGGGCGACCTAGAGGGGTGAACGCTCGGAGCAGCTTACCTAGGGGCCACACCGTCTTACGCAAATTGAGGTCACTAAAGAGGAAGTCGATCGAGCGCTCCCTCGGAGGAATTGCCAACATGTCCCTTGCCGTCTGCTGCTCAGCGACCGTCGGCTCACCCAGATTAAGAACAACGGCACCGGCCGCCACCCACCGAGCCGGGAAGTGTACGCTCGAGGGGAATGTGACGAACACGTATTCCCCCTTCCAGCGTTTCAGAGAGCGCGGCAACCCCAGCACCAGGGACATCTTCGGGCGGGCGCTGATGTAAATCCACGCCCCCGATTGGTGGAGGCTCAGGCGGTAGAACTGGGCAAAGAGGCGGAGAGAGGGCACCACACCCTTCAGCATGCAGACGACAACGAACCCGACGAGGATCCCGACGGCGTTGGGACAGAATTGACACAAGCACACATTGTGGGCCTGAAGGAACTCCACGATAAAAGGATGAAGCGGGAAACGGAGCCCGAAGTGAAAGCACTTCTCATATATTCCGACCTCATTGGGACCAGGAGAGCAGATCCGCTCGTCGGCCCCAGGGGCACGAGCCGAGTAGGGCGAAAGCAGGTAGGAGGAGCGCATACTCCCGATGGCGGAGGCACAGATCGACGAAGGCCACACCAAGACCTCAGAAGGAACCCCTGAAGGATCATCCCCATGCTGACTAATCGCCGAAGGAGTGCCACCCACCAGACCTGGAGCCGCATCGCGCTCCGACCGAACCGAACCCGTAGCAGAGGAAGACGACATGGGGCAGAGCTCAGACAGAAGGGGGATCAGCACAAAGAAGAAAGGCGACGGGATGGCGGCTCACGAATCCATCGGCTTTTCCACTTAAGACGACTCCGCGAGCGGCAGGGATAAGCTTGCCGCTACACGTGGCAACATCCGAAGGCCGACGGCGCTTCGGAACCCGCGCCTTAAAAACACCGAACGGGCCAACTCATGATGACGACTAATAAATGAGTCGGCATCGACTGGAGAGCTTGTCAAAATTGGCAGAAGTCACATCGGCCGAGTTAAACCGGCCGAGGCCGATCAACCCGACCGATGGGGGCAATTGTTACGCCTATTTGACCGAGACCCAAAAGACACGAGCCCAGGAGCTCGACCACAGGTCAAGAGCCCATCTGCATCCTCAAAAGCCCATTCTGCAAAGGCCCTATAAGGGACCTTCTCGAACGTCGATCCGACCCGGCCCCAATGATCCGCTGGTCACTCGCCCACTCCTGCGAAAACCACTCCCCGGACGCGCGACCACTAATGGCGATAATGGGGAGGTGCTGGCATGGCGAAAAGGGCGGCGGCGAGAGGGGACTGATGGTGCACGATCGGTGGCGGGCGTGGGACGTGGGCCAGGGGCAACCGCGCTGGGAGCTCTACAAAAGGGCCAGGAAGACGACGAAGAAAGGGACCCGCATCTCAGGTAACAAAACCTAAGGTACTCCATCAACGACCTGGTTCCCCCAATTCATCTCCTTCCTCCCCCGCTCGCGCCGAGAGACGCCGTTACGATCTCCTCACGAGTCGAACCGTCTCCGCCAGGCCTCCTTTCTCAGATCACTATCTGACTTAGGCATCGGAGGGGATTTGGCTGGAACCAAGGTCCGGCCCCCTGACGAGCGTTCTCGTCTACGCAGGTGGACAACTGATCAACGGGCCGAGGCTACCCCTCGCCCCTCTCCGACCACTCGACCGACTGGATAGTGAGGCTTCCCCTCACCGTCAACCTGCCGAGGCCGAGCACGCCCTACCGAGGCCGAGCGTCTTAGTCAGGTCCGAGATTCCCCCTCGCCTCCCGTCGGCCGTGCATCTACCCGGGCGACTGAGGCTACCCCTCGTCCCCCTTTCAGCCAAGGCCGAGCACGTCTATCCGAGGCCGAGCGTCTCAACCAGGGCCGAGGCTTCCCCTCGCCCCTTCTGCACCAATTCGAAGCCCCCCAAGGGACCCAAAGCGGGCCCCTTGACCACGTTGACCGGGTTCTCCACGGTCAACGCTTTGTAGTGAGAAAACACTCTGAAACAGTGATGAAGGAACAATTTGAGATGAGCCACATGGGCGAACTCAAATATTTCTTAGGTCTCCAAATTCGCTAATTGAACGATGCAATCTTCATCCACCAAACGAAATACACGGTGGAGTTGCTAAAGCGATTTGGAATGGAGAATGCCTCCGGGAAAAAGACTCCTATGAGCACTACAGCGCATCTTGATAAAGATACGGGCGGAAAAGATGTAGACATTCGTCTATATCGAGGTATGATAGGTAGTTTACTTTATCTTACCGCAAGTAGGCCCGATATTATGTTTGCCGTTTGTATTTGTGCTCGTTATCAGTCTCAACCTAAGGATTCTCACTTAGTAGCGGTAAAACGTATTTTTCGCTATCTAAGTTACACTTTAGATTTTGGATTACTTTATCCGAAATCTAGCACATATGAGTTAGTCTCATATAGTGACGCTGATTATGCGGGATGCAAATCCGACAGGAAGAGTACTAGTGGCACTTGCCATTTTATAGGAAATTCACTTGTCTCTTGGTTTTCCAAGAAGCAAAATTCGGTATCACTTTCAACCACCGAGGCGGAATACATTGCCGCCGGTGCCGCTTGTGCCCAAGTTCTTTGGATGAGACACACACTAAAGGATTTTGGTATTCATTGTGATACTAGCCCTATCATGGTGGATAACCAAAGTGTTATTTGTCTTTCAAAGAATCCGGTGCACCATTCCCGATCTAAACACATAGATGTCCGACACCATTTTTTAGATGATCATGTTGCTAAAAAGGACATCATTTTAGTGTACGTTGAAACCCAAAAGCAAATCGTCGATATTTTCACGAAACCCCTAAAGGAGGACTCCTTTGTGCGGTTGTGTCGAGAATTGGGGATTATGGGTGAATCCGAGATATAGGATTCATGTTTCATTCAATAGTCTTGCATGCTATTATATTTCACAATATTTCGTTCATGCTAGTCTTATTGAATTTTTCGGGATTTTATGTGATATTTTGAATTTTTGCTCGAATTCATATTTGTATGTCGTATTTGAGATTTCGATGTTTAATGGGGTAGTTTAGATGATTTTTGAGAGGATTAAGATGTTTCGTCCAAGTGCGATTGGGAGAGAAATCAAAATTTCGTATTCTAAAATTTTTGGACTCATCTAGTCTGTTTCAGTTCATCAGCCAACCGACTAGATGCACATCTAGTCGGTCAGCTAATGAACTCAGACCGACTAGTTCAAGCTTTTAACTTTCCTTTGTCTTTGACTTCTTTTAGTCGGTCACAGTACACTTACCGACCGACTAGAATTAAAACTAGTCGGTCAGTTCCTGAACTGCGACCGACTAACTCTAGCCCTAAAAACTTCGACTTGCCTCTGTTTCGACTTAGTTGGTTCAAGCTCATTTACCGACCGACTAGATCGTAATCTAGTCGGTCAGTGCTTGAATTGTGACCGACTAAGTGCTCAGGGACTGTTTTGTCTTTTCGTGATTTCGACCGACTTAAACCTATTCTAATCGATTTTTACTCATTCTAGTCGGTTGTTTTTGTTCTCCTGCTCGAAAATTCCCCGAACCCAGCTCGAGTCCCTTCGTATTCCGTCGATCTCCGGCGTTCTTCCGACCATCCACCGCCGTCGATCGTCATCGATCACTCCTCCTAGGTATCTCTCTTCCTCCTAGGTCTCGTTTCCAGCTCTAGGGTTTGATCTAGGTCGATTTCACTTCTAGGGCTTGATTTCATTTCGGTTTCTTTCAGCAGTTAGGGTTTCACTCTCTAGGGTTTGTGCTTAGGTTCATTTGATCTATTTCAAACATCGATTGCGTGATCTCGTTGTGCCACGATCATGGCAAGAACGAGGATTCTTATTACTTCCTCTGGGGCATCCCCCATAACCGTAGAGGCCGCGACCGCATCGACCCCACCTAAGCGTAGGTCCAAGACTACTCGTCCCCCCTCTCCGTCTTCGACACCGTTGAAGAGGAAGAGGACTTCCAAGCCCAAACCCAAAGGCCAAACTTCCAAGCCCAAAGCCCAACCCAAAAAGTTCTGTGCACCTACCCCTCCCGGTGAGCGTTCAGGTAGTGACTCTGAGGATGATTCCGAGGAAGAGTACACTCCTGAGCATCCCGAGAAGGCACCTACTCCACCACCTCCTCCACCTCCTCCTAAGACCCGTAAGGCTAAGGGTAAAGCCCCGATGCCAGTAGGCGGTGTAGATATATCGTTGTGTCGTGACGACCCTCAGTGTCTAGCGGCTTACAACCGTATAGAGCACTGCCCACTGCTATTGGAGCATTACGTTCAGTTCTCTGACTTTCTTGGCCTTGCGGATCTTTTATCCTATAGTGGACTTTTGGACTATCTTAGATTTGACCCTAAGGCGAACACACGACCCTATCCTCGCCTGGTCAAGCTCTTCTATGCCAATCGTACCCGGGGTCAGTATGATGAGACCCACTCCATCGAGACATCTGTTTTGGGGACTCCTATAGTCCTCACTGCAGAGATCTTGGGGGAGTTGATAGGATGCTCATCGTCTGGCCTCCTCCCGTCTGACATTTCTGTAGACGATATCTCCACTCTCGATCAGCCGACCCTCGCTGATATCTTTCACGTGATCCCTCCTGCATTCATAGGCGTTCCTTCCAAATCACTCAAGCCGAATGCTTGGGTGATTAATCTTATCCTGAAATCCTGCCTTTTGCCCAAGTATGGATCTTCCTCACTTCCGTCTCAGCCTTTTCTGAAGTTGATATACGCTCTTTTTATGGGTAGCGAGATTAATTGGGCTCGCGTTATACTCGATAAGATGGACTCTTTCGAGTGTATTCGCAAGACCACTAAATCTGCGCACATCCCATATCCTTGTTTTCTGACTTTGGTCTTCCGTCACTTCGGTGCTACTTTGCCTCCGGATGATGAGCGTCCCCTTGGTCCTCCCCTGAACGCGACGGCCGTAAAGAAATCTATTGCGGCACTTCGTCACGTCCAGCGGTCGACTCCTTCTGCATCCCAGGCCACACCTTCAGCTGCTGCTTCTCGACCTCCCACCACTCTTGAGAGTCTCGCTCGTGACGTTCGTCGTCTCGAGTCCGGTATGCTCGTTCCGAGGAGATTCTGTGCCGTATTGCTCGTACCATTGGTGTTGAGGTTCCTCCTCCTGTTTCTGAGGATGAGGAGATGGATGACGAGGAGATTGATGAGCTTGTCACCTCTTTAGCTCGTGGCGCTGTGGCCATTGCTGCTGCTGGTACTACTTCCACTGCTGGAGCTGCCACTTCTTCCGGTGCTCCAGAGTCTTCTACTCCAGTTGTTCAGACTCCGGTTGATGCTGCTGCTGCTCCTGCTGACGTCACTGCTCCTGTTGAGCCTGCTGATGTTCCTGCTGATACACCTACCGTTGAGCCTGTCGCTGTCTCCACTCCAGCCCCGACGATCCCTTCAGTTGACACACCACTCCTTGCAGCAGAGCCTGAGTCCACTCCCTCGACTGGACCCACGGAGACTGCTGATCCTGCCACTTCCTCCTGAGCGTCAGTTTCGAGGACTCTCTGGTGATCATTGGATGATACATCTTCTTGAGAGTGTTTTGGGTTAGGATAGAGTTGGGTGGTGTTTTGATATTTTTGATGTATTTTGGATTTTGGATGTCGGTGTATTTGATGTATTTTGGATGTTTGATGATATGTCGATGATGTTGTTGTATCATTTTGTTGGTGATATAGATGTTGCACTTTATATGATGTAGTCGATGTATTTTTGCATGTACTCATGAGATTCTTATATATATACATCGATGTTCTCCTTTTACTTAATTGTGCACATTTAATATTCATTCAATGTCTATGATATTCCATTTCGTCGGTCGACGATTATTAACTTGGTTAAATAGATTTTATTTCTATGATTGCATAGAATTGTTTTCCATGCACAAATTTAACCAAGAATGTTGAGTATTGAAGAGTATGTTTCTTTATTCAATAAGTGAATTTGTATTTGGTATTTTGATGATTTTAATTTTCGTTTTTCGAAAATGGACAATTTGGCACACTTTGATTTGATTTCATCTCTTTTCCCTTGGTGTCAATTTGGTCCATCGTCATATTCTACGACTCCCGATGTTGGATTTTCTTTATCCTAGTTGTTGTCGTTGTATGCCCCCCCATTTTTGGGATAATGCCAAAGGGGGAGAGATAATGATAATGAATAGGGCAAATGAAAATTTAACTCAATTTCCAAGAATCTAATTTGATATGTTAGATTCAGGGGGAGTTAAGATATATATAAGGATTTTTCAAATCCGATATTTCAAAAATCGATTCTCATTTTATATCTCACTCGTCTGCTTGATGCAATTAATATTTATTCAATTTGGAATTAACGTGTCATCAATACAGGGGGAGTAAGTATTTTACATTTGAATCATTATTTTTGATTATTATTTATGTTGGTTTGTCATCACCAAAAAGGGGGAGAATGTTGAGTATTGGACTCCCCGTATTTGGTTTTGGATGATGAGCAAACATAAATAAATTATGAACTAATAATTTGTGAGCGCAGTTATGGAGATCTTTGCCAAATTCACGAGAACACTCAAAGCGACATCTCAAGACTTCTCAAAGCTCGTATTCAATGCCTAAAGCTTCGTTGAAGCTTTTGGACCATTTTGGAAGTCATGAAGATTTGATCGAAGCTCTCGAAGACCGTTCCTTAAGGTTTTATTTATAGTCTTTTAGCTTCGATCTATAGAATGTTAAGCCTTGAGTAATTCTTACATTTCTATCTTCATATCGCTCCTATCTTAGCTCTAGGATCTTAGTAGAAGTCCATTCTAACTTTCCCGAAGCATCGCGCTTCGATTCGGACTTCTTGTGCATGTTAGTTGGTTCAAGAAGAAGAACTGACCGACTAGATGGTGATCTAGTCGGTCGGCAAAGCTTCTTGGACCGACTAGTTTCATTCAGTCTTTTTCTTGTTCAGTACTGTTTACAGTTAGTCGGTCTACGTTGACTCACCGACCGACTAGTTTGTTAACTAGTCGGTCAGTGATGCTTCTTTGACCGACTAGTTGAACTTTACTGTACATGCCAATTTTCTCCTGAGCTACTGTTTATCGTTAGTCGGTCTAAGAACGTTTAGTGACCGACTAGTTGACAATCTAGTCGGTCAACATTTGTTCTTGGACCGACTAAATCAATTTGTATTCAGACTATTTGTTTTTGACTCTTAGTCGGTCTAAGTTCACTGACCGACCGACTAGTTGTGAAACTAGTCGGTCAGAAAGTCTTCTTGGACCGACTAGATTTCTAGGTCTGAAATTCAATCTGTTCACTGTTCATCACTTAGTCGGTTCATGTTGTTTCACCGACCGACTAGTTGATGAACTAGTCGGTCAGTGGTTGTTCATTGACCGACTAGTTGCTTTAGTTTTCTAACCGTTGGGATTTGACCTAACTCGTTTTTATGGGACCCTATAAATACGAAGCTTGGTCATTTCTCTCAAGGTTAGAGCTGCTATTAAGAGATTCATTGAGATTGAAAGAGTTAGAGATTCTCACTCATTTCCAAAGCTCTCTTCCTCACAAGAAATCCATTCTCTCACATTCTAGATCTAGAATCCATCTTGAGAGAAGATTGTTCTTGGTGAGCCATTCAAGCTCTAGCTTGATTCAAGTCTCCAAATCACTCCTAGGCATCCATTGCTGCTCATTTCAGTGGTGCTAGGTCTTGGTGACTCCATCTTCCTCAAATCCCTCATTGCACCTATTTGGTAAGAAAACTCAAGGTATAGGATTTGTGGTAAGATTGTTTATTTCATTATAAACTCATTTATATTGCTTATTGGTTCTCTCGGTTGTGAGAGAAGGTTGTGATCCCGGGTTGTGGGATTCACTATTGCCATTGCATGTATGATTTGATCTTGTGAAGGTTTTTCACAAGATATTCATAGTGGAAATCTTGGGTTAGGGTTTCTAACCTAAGTATCCGGAGGGGATCCGGGTGGTTGGGACGTAGGATCACCGGGAACAAGTCGGGGAGACTTGGGTGGATCCGAACCCAGTAATATCAATTGTTTGCATTGTTAATTTTGTTGTTGTCATCAATTTAAGCTTCCGCAAATTGATTTGGTAGTTGTTTGCACGATAATTAGGAATTATACTCCTTGTTATTTTTAAAGTACTATTCACCCCACTCTAGTACTTGTGCAGTAGCTTGTAGGGCATTACAGGTGCCGGCTAACGCGAATGGTTGGGCGGAGGGCTTCGTTTTTGTCACGATGCCGGCCGACGCGGTGTTGATGTCGAACTGGGGGGCTTTGAACCCTCTGGTGAGCGAGGAGGTGGTACTGACGCGGTGTTGACCTCAACTTTCGAAACCCAGGATCTCCTCTCTCTATCTCTCACTCTCTCTCTCTCGTTCAAACCCACGCCGCCAAGCTGCCGTCGACAGCAGCTCTACCCAAATGCCGCCCTGTCTTCTACTCCTAGGCATCACCGCCGACTCCTCCTCCTTCCCCAACGGCTGCCACCCTGCCGTGCAGAGCCACCGTGTGCCCCGTCGTCACCCTTCGACCCGAACAGACCCGCCTCCTCTCCTCGCCGCTCGAGGCCGCTCCGACCACAAAACACTCAAACAGACCCGTCTCACTACGACGATCTCGATAATGTAAGTCACAATGAATTTTAACTTTAGAAATCTAGATAGTGTACTTAATGGAAATACCACATGCTCGAAGCATGGGATCAGTATCATAGTTGTTGGACTTCAAACCATTGCCCGGGACTGACATTCTCTGTTGAGGCTTCTGCCTTGACCTTTCAACAAGCAAAGCTCTTTGGAGTGTGGTTAATGCCTTTGAATACCTCTGGAGTGATACCATTGTGTATAAATCTATTGGTATGTAAGTCGGTCCATCACAACCGCCATTAGTATCTGTACCTTTGGAACAATGGATTGACATACTGTATTGAAACGTAATGATTGAATGATATACCGTGTTGACATCATACTGCTGGAACATCCTATCGAAATTGAATGCTTGAAAGTAGTTGGCACTGCACTGAGTTTTTGGGGTAACGTATATTAGAGAAAGTGTGGAAGCGACCGCGAGCCATCTACACATTGCACCGTACCGTACCGAACGTCTAAAATGAAATGTACCACCCAAAGTGAAGTGAGATCCGCCCGGGTGAGCGCCACAGTGGCAGGAGATGGGCTCAATGGTCGCACACTATACTTTCCTATATAAGTCACGTTGTTTCTAGCTTTACTATTGCTTACCTGTCCTTTTATTGTTACTATATCTACTTGATTGTCCTACTATTGTCATCACATTGCATGCTGGGTAAAATATTGTTGTTACCATACCATGCCACAGTTGTTGCTCTTGTACGTTACTTTTCACACTTGCACAATCACCTTTACTTTATGCATTACATGCACTTTACTTACCACACCTGAGCGGCCACCGGTACTTAACTTATCGCTCTTGCATGCATGTTTGCTCTTACCTTACTTTTTACACTTGCATGATCATCTTTAATTGCTTATTATAGCCTGTCCCATACTTTTAGACTGCTTCTTTTCTTTTGCTAGAATTGGTGTGACTTACCTACGATTCTATTTTCGTGGCATCGCAGACGGATACATGTTGAGGTAGATATTCTTGAGTTGGCAGCGCTAGAGTTCGACCATGAGACCGCAGCTTTCAGAGTTGTTTTCACTTATGTACTTTCTTTCTTTCATGTATCTTTATTGGATCATTTTGTACAGTACGGATTATAATAATTGGACACTATTTGAGTATTTTTGTACATCTCTGCATCGTGGCTATGTTGATTTCACTGGTGATCTGCAGACCTGCAAATAAAATCAAATAAGTAATGGCCCTCCGAGAGCGGGTCGTTACAGATACGACCCTCCCAAGATGGGCCAAGACCGAACGGTCCAAGCCCGTGTCGTAATCCCACGGGCCTGGGGAGAACGAGGCCCCCACAAAGACTCAGAGTCGGGCCGTCCTTGGACCGAAGTGGGTGCAACCGCTGACCCACGCCGACAGGAGTCAACCGCTCCCCTTAATGCACGCCCCCTTAATCACCATTAAGGGGCCCCATTACGTCCATCTTCATGACCCATGAAGACGCCATCAAAGTGACGGATGATCGGGGCGAGATAAGGGGACATCGAGGAAACGTGGCCGGGGAACACTCCTACAAAGCGACTCGAAGAACAACGTGCAAAGGACCACTTTCTGGATACCGAAAACACAGAGGTATTCCTCTTAAACGACGTTATCTTCCACCTGATAATTCTCCTCCACAGCTCGGCCCGAGGACTCGCGTATTGGCCTTCCCGTGAGCCATACCGATCCCACCGAGCATCCTTCAGATCCGTTCTGACTTAGGCATCGGATGGGACTTGGTTGGAACCAAGGTTCGACCCCCCTCCCCCCCGACGAGCTTTCTCGTTTGTTCAGGTCAAGTAGATCCAGCCGTACCGAGGCTACCATTCGGTGCCCAAACCAGTCCGGAGCCGAACGCGCTCGCCCCCGAGCCCGTTCATCTCCATCCCTACGGAGGCCGTCGCTTTGCCGAGGATCCCCTCGGGCTCCCGTGCTCTTCGCCGAGCCGAACCAGCAGCGCCCGTCTCCCGGATGCCACGTGCACCCTGCGTGATCGCGTTGACCTTCAGCCCTCCAGTCAATCAATCCGTGGTGAGAAAGCACCCTCAAACACAAATTATTCATAGAGCGTGTACGCATCACATGCATGACACATAAAGTTTCTCCGTCCATGGGGGGATACTGAACGTACACATGATCGTGGTATTCTTCCACCCACCGACTCAGGCGTCTCGCATTCATACGGTATGAGGAAAAAAACAAACATTAATTTCAAATCTATCTCGGTATTCGATCGGATAAGACATTTTGATGTCATTATCTGTACAACAAAATACACTGCAGATTTGGTTAGTGAATTGCTACATGCACCTGGTCAAATGCCGTGCATGTATGAGTTCTTTGCTAAAAAAAGGAGCACGTGTCAAATCAAAGTCAATGATTGGACCTTCGATTTGATATTTTTTTCGATTTTAGTAAAGGAAAGGACATGCATCGTATTTAATGCGGTGCATTTAACAGGGCTCTTTAGCTGCAATAACCCGAAACCATTTACATCCCGCTTACTTCTCCCAAAAAGAAACGGGGGAAGCACCTTTTTTCCCATTCTCTTTTTACTTGCGGTATTCTCCTCCACATCCCTTGTGTATAAATCTCCACACTCCCCTCATTCCTCCTTGTTGCCATCAACCATCAACAAACCCCAAAAAAGTGCAAAAAAAAATCACCATGCCAAAATCAGTAGACATCCCAGACTGCAACTACCCAGAGGCGGCAGCCACCCTCATCACCCCAAGCTCCGCCACCCCATCCCACACCCTCCACCTCTCCCCCCTCGACGACCAGCCCTTCCTCCGCTTCTCCATCCGCTACCTCTTCCTCTACCCCAAGCCGGCCCCCTCCGTCGACTCCCTCAAGTCCTCCCTCTCCCGTGTCCTCGTCGGCTACTACCCCCTCGCCGGCCGCCTCCGCCCCGCCGCCGGCTCCGACGAGACCCGGCTCGTCGTCGACTGCAACGCGCAGGGCGCCCTTTTCGCCCAGGGCTACCTCGGCCTCTCCGCCGCCGAGTTTCTAGAAGGCTCCAGAAGCCCCAACCGCTCCTGGCGGAAGCTCCTCTACCGCGGCGCCGAGGCCCAGGGCTTCCTCGCCGCCCCTCCCCTCATAATCCAAGTAAGCCCAACTCCTTGATTTCTAAATTTGGGCGGGTTGAGAAAGAAATCACACTCACCTGGTACTTGCCATAAGTAGAGATTGATCAAGAAATGAATGCCATATTCATTTTGTCTTGTCAGGCGATCCATCTGAGCTGCGGGGGCATGATCCTATGCACGGCGATCAACCACTGCCTGTGCGACGGCGTCGGCACGGCCCAATTCCTCCACGCGTGGGCCTCGCTCACCGCGAGGCCCAATGCCGGCCTCGCCGTCGCCCCCTTCCACCCCCGCCACCTCCTGCAGCCCCGTTCCCCGCCCCTCGTCGCCTTCCCCCACCCCGAGTTCGCCCTCGGCCGCCTCCTCCCCCAATTGGCTCAATCCCAGCCGCTGGCCCCCGTGTCGGTCACATTCGACCCCTCCCACATCCTCACCCTCAAGAAGCAATGCGTGCCGTCGCTCAAATGCACCTCCTTCGAGGCCCTCGCCGCCCACGTATGGCGGTCGTGGGCCCGTGCGATGGAGCTGCCGCAGACACTCGCCATCAAGCTTCTATTTTCGATCAATGTGCGGAAAAGGGTGACACCCGAGCTGCCCAGAGGCTACTACGGCAATGGCTTCGTCCTCGGATGCGCGGAGTCGACGGTGGGCCAGCTGGCCGCATTCAGCCTGTCGAACGGCGTGAGGGCCGTCCAGCAGGCGAAGGACCGGGTCGAAGACGGCCACGTCCGGTCGGTGATCGACCTGCTGGAGGTGAGGAGGACGAAGCCGGACCTGTCCGCGACGCTGGTCATATCCCAGTGGGCCAAGCTCGGGCTCGAGGACTTGGATTTCGGCGGAGGGAGGCCGGCGCACATGGGCCCCATCGCCAGCGAGATCTACTGCCTGTTCTTGCCGGTGGCCGGAGACCTGCACGCCGTCACCGTGCTGATGTCTGTGCCGCAGGCGGCCGCGGAGAGGTTTGAGTGCCTGCTCAGGGGGGGGTTTGTTTGCGCGTAAGGTTTTCCCTCCATATTTTTTTAAAGTCCGAAATATGTAGGAAAAAATGTGTGTTGATTAGGAGTTTAATTACAGGGGATGGATAATAAAAGAGGACCATTTTGGTGTAATAGAATGATAGTAACTTGCAAATAAAAATGTTTTTTTAATTACATTTTGCCTCTGTCTCCGACGCGCGTCATTTTAGCGTATCTGATCACCTTTGATAAGGTGCACATCATTCCACGGTTCTACATATTACACGTGCATGAGCAATGACATTGACTGGCCAACAAGCCTGTACTACACCATGTACCTTAGTCTCCGTGTACCTCATATTTTCTTGTATTTTTCCTCGTCTTTTCTCATTTGAAAAAGAGCCCTGCTCTATACACCGAACAATTTTCGGTGTAGGGTTTTCTTTTGCCTTAAATGGTAAATTTTTCACTTCAATTGTCAAATTGAGTTTTGTTGATGTGACATATTAGTCAATTAAGGCAAAAATCCCTCCATACACCGAACGACATTCGGTTCATGTAGCAAATTTCTTTGAAAAAGACATGGAAGACTGGAAATCATATGAGGAAGAGATCTCCAATTCCATGTCCTTTTCTTCTTGCGTCGCATCCGTTGTTATCCATCGTTGGTGCTACTATTTTTAGAAAAATATGGTATCGAAACCTGAAAAGTATGAGCTAGTTTTACGATTATATCAAAATAAAAGGAATTTTTTTTTTTGGAATTTAGCAAAATTATGAGATAGTTTTCCGAAATTAAGCCAAAAAATAACCAAATTTTGAACAATACCAAGAATCACATAATTTATTAAGCATCATTTTATAATTTTATAATGTGACTATTTTATTCCAGCCCGTTATTGAGTGGTCATGAGGCTGGTCAACTAAAAAGATTCGAGATCCTCAAAAGATGTATTTTTTATTATTTTGCTGGTGGCAAACAGCATGGGCTCTATAATGCGTAGGCCTAGTGTATCTAACCAGCAAGATTTTTTTGGAGTAAAGTTTAGAGTGTTTAGTGTTTTAATTTGTTTAGATAATATCAATCAATCATGGGCCCATCATTGCCTGCCAGTTCTCTCTGTGGGGCCCCCCCGAACTGATCCTTTCAAACCTTTTGTGGATGTTATTAGGGGTGGCAAAATGAGCCCGATTCGATCCGACCTGACCTGAACCCGACATCCTTAACCGAGTATTGGTAGGGGCCAATACGGGTCAAGTAAGAACAGGGTTGACCCGACCCAATCCGGATAAAATCCGGGTCGGTTATGGGTTTGACATGTCAACCCGGATGACCCGAATTCGACCCGGTTTACTTTCTATATATATATAAAAATTTATATAATAACTTCTGTTACGCCTATTTGACCGAGACCTAAAAGACACGAGCCCAGGAGCCCGGCTGCAGACCGAGAGCCCATCTGCGCCTTCAAGCCCACTCTACAAGGCCCGATAAAGGGGCCCTCTCGAATGTCGATCCGACCCGGCCCCGATAACCCGCTGGTCACTCGCCCACTCCTGCGATAACCGCTCCCCCGATCGCGCGACCACTAAATGGCGATAATGGGGAGGTGCTGGCATGGCGCAGGAGGCGGCGGCGGAAGGGCGGATTGAGGGGGCACGATCGAGGGCGGGCGTGGGACGTGGGCCAGAGGCAATCACGCAGGGAGCTCTACAAAAGGGCTAGGGAGACAACGAAGAAAGGGACCGCATCTCAGGTATCTAAAGCCTAAGGTACTCCATCAAACGACCTAGTTCCTCCTTTCCATCTCCTTCCTCCCCCGCTCGTGCCGTGAGACGCCGTTCCGATCTCCTCACGAGTCGAACCGTCTCCGCCGGGCCTCCTCTTTCAGATCTCTGTCTGACTTAGGCATCGGAGGGGATTTGGCCGGAACCAAGGTCCGGCCCCCTGACGAGCGTTCTCGTCTACGCAGGAGGACATCTGATCAACGGGCCGAGGCTCCCCCTCGCCCCTCGCCGACCGCGCACCCCGCTGGACGAGTGAGGCTTCCCCTCATCGTCCGACCGCCGAGGCCGAGCACATCCCATCGAGGCCGAGCGTCTCGCCCAGAGCCGAGGCTTCCCCTCGCCCTTCGCCGACCACGCATCTAGCTGGACGACTGAGGCTACCCCTCGTCGTCCTACCTCCGAGTCCGTGCGCGACCGTCCGAGGCCGAGCGTCTCAACCAGGGCCGAGGCTTCCCCTCGCCCCATCCGCACCGACTCGAAGCCCCCGAGGGACCCAAGCGGGCCCCTTGACCACGTTGACCGGGTTGTCCACGGTCAACGTTTTGTAGTGAGAAAACACTCTGAAACATCTGGCGCCGTCTGTGGGAAACGAAAACCGTCCCACGAAGAAACAAACCACATCTGCGATGACGCGACCTCCCTCATCTCGGCGAAAGGAGAACGAGGCCCTGACGCGGGGCGACAGGGCCCGCCATCGTTGGCAAGAATGGGCACGGGCCTGGCGCGAGGAGGATCGTAAGCCCTCCCCTTCCCCACCGGTCGGGAGGCCGAGTGCGTCCGTAACAGCGCGCAGCTCGGACGTGGCTTTGGTGGTGTCAGTGGTCATAGACACTACCATGGTACGACGGCTGCTTGTCGACACCGGCAGCTCCTGTGACGTCCTCTTTATGTCGACCCTGGAGAAGATGGGGCGGCGGAAAGAAGACTTACGACCTCGCTCGGGTCCCGTGGTTGGATTCACGGGTCACTCCACCCCCATCATCGGCACAATCCATCTCCCGGTAACGCTCGGAGACGCCCCGGACTCAGTGACCCTGGCGGTGGAATTCATCGTATTGGGGATCGGGTCGGAATACAATGGGATCATCGGCCGACCCCTACTCAACGCCGTCGGCGCGGTAGTCTCGACCCTCCATCAGACCATCAAGTTCCGAACACCGGGGGGATGGGGCAAGTCGAAGGCGACGCGGGAAGACCGAGTACCTGCTATCAACTGGCGGAGGAAGGTCCCGAGGATCGTCTAGCCGACCGGATGGCCGCGCTCGACTTAAGGAGTGGGCCTAGGCCCGCCCCTGCGGAGGAGCAGGAGCAAATCCCGGTCACAGACATCGAGGGCCGGTTCGTCTCGATCGGGAGAGGGCTGGGCCAAGACCTGAGGGATCAGCTGATCGAATGCCTGGAGGCGAACCTGGACATCTTTGCTTGGTCACCGGAAGACATGCCCGGCGTAGACCCCCAGGTGATCGTCCACCAGATCAACGCCGACCCTAACTTCAAGCCGGTTAGGCAGAAGAAGCGCAACCTGGGCGGCGAGAAGATGAAGGCCGCCTCCGAGGAAGTGGAGCGTCTCCTTGAAGCCGGCTTCATACGAGAGGTCTGGTACCCGGAGTGGCTGTCGAACGTGGTGATGGTCAAGAAACCCAACGGGAAGTGGCGAATGTGCGTGGACTTCAGTGACCTCAACAAGGCTTGCCCCAAGGACAGCTACCCCCTGCCGCGCATCGACCACCTGGTGGACAACGCATCGGGATACGAGATGCTAAGCTTCATGGACGCTACTCCGGATACAATCAAGTCCAGATGGACCCCCCGGGACGAAGAGATGACAGCCTTCACGACGGACCGGGGAACTTACTGCTACAAGAAGATGCCCTTTGGTTTGAAGAACGCGGGGGCCACCTACCAGAGAATGGTCAACAAGGTTTTCAGCTCCCAGATCGGGAGGAACCTGGAAGTCTACGTCGACGACATGCTTGTCAAGTCAAGGCGACCGGAAGACCACATCGCCGACTTGCGGGAGACCTTCGAGCGGTTGCGGCGGCACCACATTCGGCTCAACCCCGCGAAGTACACGTTCGGGGTAAGATCTGGCAAATTCTTGGGATTTATGATAACTAACCGTGGCATTGAAGCTAATCCCGACAAGATCGAGGCCCTGATCAACATGCGCGAGCCGACGACGATCAAAGAGCTACAGAGGCTGAACGGGCGCATCGCAGCCTTGGGGCGATTCCTTTCAAAATCAGCGGAAAGATCGCTCCCCTTCTTCAAGGTCCTAAGGAAAGCAATCGCAGAACCCCCAGACAATAGGAAGACGATACTTTGGGACGAAGGCTGCTCCAGGGCGTTCGGAGACCTCAAAGAGTATCTCCGCAGCCCACCTCTCCTGTCCAAACCACGGGAAGGGGAGTCGCTAAGCCTTTACCTGGCGTGCGCGGAGGAAGCCGTGAGTTCGGTGCTGATCCGGGAGGACGGTGGGATGCAATGGCCGGTATATTACACGAGCAGGGTCTTGAAGGGGGCGGAGATGCGATACTCGCCCATGGAGAAACTGGCGTACGCCCTCGTCCTCTCAGCACGAAGGCTCCGACCCTATTTCCAGGCCCACACCATACTGATCCTGACCGACTCGCAACTAGAGCAGAACCTCAAGAGATTCGATCGAATGGGAAGGATGCTAAACTGGGGAGTGGAACTGAGCGAGTTCGACCTCCGATTCAAACCGCGTACGGCCATCAAAGGGCAGGCCCTGGCCGACTTCATCGCCGAGTGCACAACGGAAGGAAATGGCCCCCCGGAGGAAGAAGGCCCGGCGACGGTAATTGCTCAACCCCTGTCCTTTCTTTCGGCTGACCACTTTCAGTCAGGGGATCCAGGAGCATGGATAGTTCATGTGGACGGGTCGGCCACACAGTCAGGGGGCGGGGCCGGGATTGCAATCCGATCTCCGGAAGGGAACATTGTGGAATACGCGTTGCGGTTCGAGTTCCCAGCCACGAACAACGTGGCGGAATACGAAGCAGTGATCAACGGCCTGAGGCTGGCCCTGGAGCTCGGGGCCGAGTCCGTCCGCCTCCTCAGCGATTCGAAGCTCATTGTCAACCAGCTCTTGGGGAGTTACGAGGCACGGGAGGAGGCGATGCAGAGATACCTCCCTGTCGCCAGAGCGGCGATGTCCAAGTTCAAGGACGTGGAAGTCTTGCACCTCCCACGATCAGAGAATGCACGGGCAGATGCGTTGTCGAAGCTGGCCTCATCCTCGCCAAAGGAACTGGGACGCACCATCTACGTGGAGAACCTGCAGTCCCCCGGCACGGAGGAGCACGAGGTGATGGCGATCGACCAAGAACCCACCTGGATGGACCCGATCATCCGGTACCTCACTCATGGAGAGGTACCGACCGATGGGGACGAACGCCGAGCCCTGGAGAGAAAGGCGCTCCGATACGTGATCCATGAAGGGGCGCTCTACCGGAGACGCTGGACCAAGACGGACGTCCTCCCATACCTGAAGTGCATCGGACCGCAGGAAGCTGACTACGTCCTACGGGAGGTTCACGACGGGATCTGCGGGAATCACCACGGGGGCAAGGTAGTCGCCCAGAAGATCTTGAGGCAGGGATACTACTGGCCAACCCTGACCCAAGATGCAGCAAGCTACGTCCAAAAATGCCAAGAATGCCAGAGGTACGCCCACCACATCTCGACACCCCCGTCAGAGCTCATTCCTATCGTGAGCCCCATCCCCTTTGCGAAATGGGGGCTCGACATCCTCGGACCGTTTAAACCGGGACGAGGGCAGCGGAAGCACCTGATTGTGGCGGTAGACTACTTCACCAAGTGGGTCGAGGCCGAGCCGCTGGCCACCATCACTTGGAAGAAAGCAAAAAGCTTCGTGTGGAATTCCATCATCTCCAGATTTGGAGTGCCACGGGCCATCGTCACGGACAACGGGAAGCAGTTCGACTCTGCAGGGTTTAAAGATTTTTGCGAGGAATGGGGAATCAAGCTTCTCTTCGCCTCTGTAGCGCACCCCCAGACCAACGGAATGGCGGAGGCGGCCAACAAGTGCATCATAGAGCCCCTCCGGAAGAAAGTGAAAGACGCCGAAGGGAGCTGGCCAGAAGAGCTCCCCGGGATACTCTGGTCATACCGGACGACCCACAAGGAGGCCACTGGCGAGACCCCGTTCATGCTCACCTATGGGGCCGAGGCGGTGGTACCGGTCGAGTTGGGCGAAGAATATCTCCGCCTCAAATACTTTGACGAAGATAGGAACTCGCAGGGTCTGGAGCTCAGTCTGGAGCTCCTCGACGAGCGACGGGAGCATGCATTGGCCACCATCATCCGCCAGAAGCAGAAGGTGGCCCGATACTACAACGCTCGGGTACGGGGAAGAAGCTTCCACCTCGGGGACCTGGTCCTCCGGAAAGCGGGCTTCAACACTGATACCGCTCGCAAAGGGAAGCTCGCGGCTAGATGGGAGGGACCCTACAAAGTCGTCGAGGTCCTCGGACCCGCAGCCTACCGACTGGCTGATATGGAGGGGAGGATTCTCACTCACACTTGGAATACGGAACATTTACGCAAGTACTTTCAATAAATGTATCATTTCATATGAAATAAATTTATTTTAAATTCATTCCTTTCCAGATAAAGCCAAAAGATATACAGGAAGAGGCCGAGGGGCATTCCCCTCCCTCATCCTTCTCCGGGGGCACCGGTGGAGCCACAGGCTGGCGGTCCACTAGGGTCTTTCCCCACACTCTGTTCGGCGTCAGGGTACATCCGGAGAGCCTCGAAGTTGATCCCCGAGAGCGGGAACTTCAGTTGGATCTCGGACTGACACCGGGCGAAGCCCTTCTCGAACGCATTCGACAAGGCAATCTCCACGAAGGAGGTGGCATACTCCGCCACGGCATCCTCAGCGATCCGGGCCGGATCCACCTCCTCGAGCCCACGCACCCGGGCCTCTAAGGTCTCGATCTGGCGTTGGTGCTCCGCCCTCTCCTTCTCGATCTCCCGGGACCTCTCGTCAAGTTGAGCAAGGAGGACCCTAGCCTGCTCCTCCGCCGCTTCAAGACGATCGGAGAGCTCCAAGGTTTCGGAGGCAACAGCGGGGACGGGGGTCTGCTCGACTCCCCCAGACGCGTCGACGCCACTCAAGACCTCGGCGACCCGCGCCTCGGCCTCCGACTTTGCAGTCAGAGCCAAGGCCCTCTCCCGGTCCGCATCCTCCAGAGCAGAGGACAACTCAGTTATGCGGGACTGCAAGGATTGGACCCGCGCCTCCTCTAGCTGACCTGCCTCTCCCTCCTCACCGGGAGTCTCAGGGCCTCGCCTGGCATCGGATTTGGCTTTGGGAAGCGCCACGAATTGACGCCTCATTGAGAGACCGACCGAGGACAACTGCACCAAGGCAACGAAGGTAAGACAGCGAAAGCGGTTGGAGGAAGAGAGGACGGGCAGAGACACTCTACCTGTTGGCCAGCCTGAATCACGAAGGTGGCCAAACAGTCACCCCTGACTCCGTCCAACACCACCTGATCGGGAGGGAGACAACTGTTCTCGGCCACTCGAGCGGCGGCTCCACGACTCGAAAACACCGACTCCTTCTCCCCCACAGGGAAGCGTGGATGAAGAAGACCCTCCCCCGACGAAGGGAACTCGCCAGGAGTAGAGCGGAACGCGCCAAGATACCGGTCGTAGGCATCAGGGAGAGAGCCGTCCGGGAGAGGTGAAGGGCCGACCCACGGCCATGCGACCTCAACAGGGGCAGGTTGATCAGCAGCCCGTGGGGCATCCACCCCCTCAATCCCCTCACGGATCCTCTTAGAAGGCCCCAGCAAGGGGAGAGAGGGGGACGGCGCCTTCTTCCTTTTGGAGCCTCCTGTCGCGGGTACGACCCGCTGCTTCTTCCGGACCTCCAGCACATGATCCCTTCGGCGCAGATCCGGATCGGGGACCTGCACGTGAGTGCTGGCGGGAGAAGGACCAGGGGGAAATCCACCTGCACTCAAAGGAGAAGTGAGAGACCAAGCAAAGCCCAGGCAACTTCGAATGGTGAATACCCGGAAGAACTTACCCAGGGGCCACACCGTCTTACGCAAGTTATGGTCACTAAGAAGGACGTCAATCGAGCGCTCCCTCGCAGGAATCGCCAGCATGTCCTTCGCCATCTGCCGCTCGGCGACCGTCGGCTCACCCAGATCGAGGATGACTGCTCCGGCCGCCTCCCACCGAACCGGGAAGGGTACACTCGACGGGAACGTGACAAACACATATTCCCCATTCCAGCGTTTCAAGGAGCTCGGCAACCCCAACACCAGGGTCATCTTCGGGCGGGAGCTGATGTAAATCCACGCCCCTGATTGGTGGTGGCTCAGCCGGTAGAACTGGGCAAAGAGACGAAGGGAGGGCGCCACTCCCCTCAGCATGCAGACAACAATGAACCCGACGAGGAGCCCGACGGCATTGGGACAGAATTGACACAGGCACACGTTGTGGGCCTGAAGGAATTCGACGACAAAAGGATGGAGCGGGAAACGAAGCCCGAAGCGGAAACACTTCTCGTATACTCCGACCTCGTTGGAGCCAGGAAGGCAGACCCGCTCGTCAGCCCCGGGGGCACGAGCCGAATAGGGCGGAAGCAGGTAGGCGGAGCGCAGACTTCCGATGACGGTGGCACAGATCGACGAAGGCCACGACAAGACCTCTGTGGGCACCCCAGAAAGATCGCCCCCGTGCCGGCGGATCGCCGAAGGAAGGCTACCCGCCAGAGCGGCGTCACGCTCCGGACGACCCGAACCCGTGGCAGAGTAAGACGACATGAGGCAGAGCAGAGGAAGAATAGGGATCAGCGCAAAAAAGAAGACGGCGAGATGACGGCTCACGAACCCCTCGGTTTCTCAACTTAAGACGATCCCGCGAACGGTGAGGATAAGCTTGTCGCTACACGTGGCAACATCAGAGGACCGACGGCGCTTCGGAGCCCGCGCCTTAAAAATATCGAACAGGCCAACTCATGATGACGACTAATAAATGAGTCGGCATCGACTGGCGAGCTTGTCAAATTTGGCAGAAATCACATCGGCCGAGCCGAACCGGCCAAGGCCGACCGACCCGACCGATGGGGGCAATTGTTACGCCTATTTGACCGAGACCCAAAAGACACGAGCCTAGGAGCCCGGCTGCAGACCGAGAGCCCATCTGCGCCTTCAAGCCCACTCTACAAGCCCCAATAAAGGGGCCCTCTCGAATGTCGATCCGACCCAGCCCCGATAACCCGCTGGTCACTCGCCCACTCCTGCGATAACCGCTCCCCCGATCGCGCGACTACTAAATGGCGATAATGGGGAGGTGCTGGCATGGCGCAGGAGGCGGCGGCGGAAGGGCGGATTGAGGGGGCACGATCGAGGGCGGGCGTGGGACGTGGGCCAGAGGCAATCACGCAGGGAGCTCTACAAAAGGGCTAGGGAGACAACGAAGAAAGGGACCGCATCTCAGGTATCTAAAGCCTAAGGTACTCCATCAAACGACCTAGTTCCTCCTTTCCATCTCCTTCCTCCCCCGCTCGTGCCGTGAGACGCCGTTCCGATCTCCTCACGAGTCGAACCGTCTCCGCCGGGCCTCCTCTTTCAGATCTCTGTCTGACTTAGGCATCGGAGGGGATTTGGCCGGAACCAAGGTCCGGCCCCCTGACGAGCGTTCTCGTCTACGCAGGAGGACATCTGATCAACGGGCCGAGGCTCCCCCTCGCCCCTCGCCGACCGCGCACCCCGCTGGACGAGTGAGGCTTCCCCTCATCGTCCGACCGCCGAGGTCGAGCACATCCCACCGAGGCCGAGCGTCTCGCCCAGGGCCGAGGCTTCCCCTCGCCCTTCGCCGACCACGCATCTAGCTGGACGACTGAGGCTACCCCTCGTCGTCCTACCTCCGAGTCCGTGCGCGACCGTTCGAGGCCGAGCGTCTCAACCAGGGCCGAGGCTTCCCCTCGCCCCATCCACACCGACTCGAAGCCCCCGAGGGACCCAAGCGGGCCCCTTGACCACGTTGACCGGGTTGTCCACGGTCAACGTTTTGTAGTGAGAAAACACTCTGAAACAACTTCAATACACAGTTGCAATGTGAGTTGTGCTTATACAATTTGAATTGTTGTCCTCTTCTTTAAGAGGTCTTGGATTCAATTCCCTTTACATACAACTTTTTTGTTAATTTTATTACTTTCGTTAATAAAATGGTAACGTTAATTATACTTTCTTGATGTCATCATTGTGGTTTAAGCAACGAGCTACTGGAAATTATGCAACACTTAATAAATTGTCGGTGGCTCTTAATAAATAGCTGGATATCGAAAAAGGAGCAGTAGTGTATAAGTCAAATCTTAACCCGACGGGTTATCCCGAACCCGACCCGAAAATTTTCCGGGTCACCCGAACCCGACCCGGATTCAATCTGGGTAGGGTTAGGGTTTACCCCTATCCGGGTAGGGTCAAATTTGACCCGACCCGAACCCGAACACACCCGACCCGTTTGAGACCCCTAGATGTTACATAGAAAAGCATTTTAAAGTATGCATGTTGGATATCGATCCCCCACCTCACAAGGAAGAGAAAGGAGAGAGTGCCAATCGAGCTCGTTGGCCACATTTAAATTGTTTAATGTTGAGAGACTGAGACTTTGAATATTTGGGCTCTTATCATAAGTCCAACTTGTAAAGTTTGCCGAGCGTCTTTGGCGTATTGGCACCCGGGTGAGAACCCAGGACCTCATGTGTGAGGTCCCGGGTTCGAAACCCCTTACCTCTTCCTGAATGTAGTTAGTGTAACGGCTTTTCCGTCGGACTGTTTAGGCACGATTTCCTGCTTTCCGATGAAAAAAAAACTAGTAAAGTTTCATTGCCCCACATCATTGCATTATTAATTATCCTTGCATTATTAATTTTCATGGGGAGCACAAATCCTGTGAAAAGATTGATTGCTTTATTAAAGGCATTCATGTGGCCAGCATTTCATGGCTCTAGGTTGCATTTTAGCTTAGACAAACTTTAATCAATTGCATTCTTAATTTGAGTGGTTGGAAAGATTGGGTGCATGAACTAAGCTTGAATATGTTGTGCTTGTGTACCAGGACACTACTTTTATAAATTTTATGTGTGCATGGGAGTCTTTTTTTTCGATTTCAGTTTGATATTCTTGTTCTAAAACTTCAATATCAATTTTTAAGAGAACCTAAAGGGTCTTGCTTGTTCGCCCAAGCGTCTCAAGTTTAACGGGTTCATAGTAACGAAACTTTTTGCAACGTCCAGGTGAGTCAGAGCTGGGGCCCTCGTCTCAGATTCGATTCGATAACGCTCTTATAAGCTATAACATGCAGATTACAGGACAAATAGGTGAAACGTTTGTCCAGCCAGTTGAGGTCCATCTGCCTACGGTCAGCAGACAAAATACTGTATAGGATTCAACGTGAATGATTTCCCACGTATACGGTCTTGCGTATTTATATGTATTGTAGTAACTAGCAATCCATTCACCATAGTCAACCCTTGATGCCAACATAGAATGTCAAAACTAATGTGTCAACTGTTAACCACATTAGAATGCATATGCTTATGTTATCCAAAACTAAAGAAGAGTCATTAATTAGGCATGTAAACTAGTCTTTGGTAGTTAAACAAGTCATTAGCCTCGACTAACAATGGTTGGCTTCCCTGTTCATGCGTTAATTTGAGGTTTAGCATCTTTCAAAATTGGGATTTATTCTCCATTTGACGTACGCTTGGCATCTTAAGATACTTAATATCGCACTATAGACGAAACGACGCACTTTTTTGTTGTTGAAGAATTGGCTTCGTTAATTTTGATGTTTATATTCTAAAACCTCTAAACGTCAAATATGATGTGAACCTAAAGTAGTTTGTTTGTCAACTATGGTTGGCAAAAGTTCAATTGCTGAAAACACGTTAATTTTTGAACGAAGAGATCAACGAACAAAAGGCTTTTTGGGCCTACCGATCTTTGATGTTTTATGGGGTTTAGGATATTAAAATCAAAATAAATGGTGCCAGTTCTCCAATAAAATAGTTAAGAGTAGACATCTCGATGTCATATACGAGGTTAAGCCTCATATGCGTGTCACATAATACACAATATTCTTTTATGTGTGTATGTATGTATGTATATATGTATGAGAGGTTAATATGTATGTGTCGTTAGAGTAAAAAAATTTCATACGCCGAAAACACTCCCTTTTTTTTGGATTTTTATATGTCCTTGCTTACAGTGTAGAACCACAAATATGAGAGAAACCTAGTTGGATTTGACCATCCATGCATAAAGTTCTATTGTTCCAAAATGTTTGAATTTGCGTTGATAGGATCGAGAGTCAAATAGCGTTGGGTTTACTTGGTTTCGATATGTTCATCATCCACGACGTGTAGTACACATCCGAAACAACTGGGAAAAAATATATAAAATAAGTGCATGTGTGCATTAGCGTAGGAATGTTTTGTGTTGATTGCACATGTACATTATTACTACGTATGTGTAGGAATGTTTTGTGTTGATTGCACATGTACATTATTACTACGTATGTGGTGATGCTTGACTTTGTACTTCAAAAAAGCATAGATTTTGTAGGAAGGTAATTTAATAGAGGTACATCATTGACAATTTAACAATCTTAATTTTTTTTTGAGAATAATGGTATCATACGCCATATGAGAAGGTCTTTCATATTTCCTCTCACATAAAGGGGGCCATATGATACCCACTATTCTATTTTTGTAAAAGCAGTATGTCCATATACAATGACGACAGGCCCATTATAGATCCATATGCTGAGTACATGATAATTAGTTGGGCTTGGTCCGGATCACCTAGCCCAAGGCCATGATACTCAAACTGGACCGATTGATTGGTTGAGCCTGATCCATATACGAACGACATTGGAAGTGCCCAAACTCGCATTGTTGCTAGAATGAAAAAGAAAAGCACATCTTTGTAGTTAGCATATAATTTCAATCACGTCTTTCCCAAAGCGCAGCTACCCTACTTGATAAGGGAAATTGCTACGCATCTCTAACTTTATTTTACTCCAAAAAAACAGTGTTTAAGCTTCCTTATTCAATACATTGACCTCATTAGGAATCAAATTCCAGAGTGTTTAAAGTTTCTCACAAAGCATATTCCTTTGAGAATGCCTAAAATATTGGCCAAATTAAGGAGGGGGTTTGTCCTTTGATTCCTTCATTTGTCCAATCCACCAAGATTGTATTCCTAGGGTTTTCTTTCCACCTTCTTCATCTGTTGGAATCCTTCATATTCCACGTGGTAGGAGAACTATAAGGGGGAAAAAAGCATATTGTTAGAAAACAGATAGAATGAGTAACCATGGCTTAAAGCTATGGTACTCTATTTATTCACAAAGGGTCTCATGGGATACCAAAAGACCAGGTATATCAAAGGTCCTAAAACTCACTAATGATGGACTAATGGAGGAATAATGATGAGGGGAGGCCAAAGGCCTTCCTCATTCATAACACCCCACTTATACATCCATTACTTTGGTCTTAGCGTAATTTGCTAAGAGGGTGGATACTTCTGGATCCAGAGTAATCATGCTTGCCTCGTTAAAACCTTAGTTGTGGAAAACCCAGTGTGAAAACCCAACAGCTTAAGGAAAAAGAGTGCAACACACACAAGTTACTCCCCCTTATCCGTACAAGCTTCAGGCTTGTAGGTCTTTCAGCTGTCTCATACCGATTTCTTTTACAGGTTTTACAAAAATACATCTCGGTAAAGATTTAGTAAATAGATCAGCTAAGTTGTTGCAGGACTGGATCTGTTGAATCTTGACCTCCTCGTTCTTCTGTAGACCGTGCGTCCAGAAGAATTTGGGAGAAATGTGTTTCGTTCTGTCGCCTTTGATGTAGCCCTTTTTGAGTTGTGCTATGCATGCATTGTTGTCTTCAAACAAGACTGTAGGCTCAAGATCACCAGTCTTCAGGCCAGTGGCATCTAGGATATGTTGGACGACGGAGCGAAGCCAAAAACACTCTTTGCTTGCTTCATGGATCGCAATGAGTTCATCGTGGTTCGATGATGTTGCTGTGGTGGTTTGCTTTACCGATGTCCATGATATAGCAGTCCCTCCATATGTAAACACAAAACCAGTTTGTGTTTTTGCTGTGTGAGGATCAGCTTGGTAACCTGCATCAGCATAACCAAGCAACTGGGAGGAGGAACCTCTCTGGTAGTATAGTCCCAGATCAATAGAATCCTGGAGGTAGCGTAGAAGATACTTTACTCCGTTCCAGTGGCGCTTTGTAGGCACATCACTATGTCTGGAAAGTAGATTAAATGAGAACGCTATATCGGGACGAGTGCAGTTTGCCAGATATAGAAGTGATCCAATGGCACCGAGGTAGGGTACTTCAGGACCCAGTAACTCCTCCCCCTCTTCCAGCGGTCGGAAGGAGTCCTTATGAATATCCAGTGATCTCACGACCATATGAGTACTTAAAGGATGACATTGTTCCATTCTAAACTTGTTTAAAAGTTTTCTTGTATAGTTTGATTGGTGTATCAGGATTCCACCTCGTAGGTGTTCAATCTGTAAGACAAGACAATACCTCGTTTTACCTAGGTTTTTCATTTCGAATGTAAGCTTTAGGCTTTCAGATATCTCATTGATCTCTGCAGGAGATCCTATGAGATTTAAGTCATCAACATATACCGCAACGATGACAAATCTTGTTCCCGTTCTTTTGATAAGACTTCATTGTTTGTGAATCTTTGCTGTGCAAGGAAAACGCTTAGTCTGTTATACCACATCTTTCTTGATTGCTTTAGACCATATAATGATCTTTGAAGCCTTACCGAGAAGACGTCCCGAGGTCTCTCATTCATCTCTGGGGGTAAATTAAACCCATCTGGAAGTCTCATATCGATTTCTTTATCTATATCGACATATAGATATGCAGTCACAACGTCCATGAGCTACATTTCTAGGCTTTCCAGTGATGATAGGCTAAGCAAGAATCGAAAAGTGATCGCATCCATGACCAGGGAATATGTATCTTCATAATCAATCCCCGGTCTTTGGGAAAATCCCTGTGCTACAAGGTGTGCCTTGTAGCTATAATCATATTTTCTTCATTTCTTTTTCTGATGAAGACGCACTTATATCCCACAGGTTTAACACCTACATGTGTTTGGACTACTGGTCCAAAGACTTTGGGTTTCAAGAGTGAGTCCAGCTCTACTCTTATTGCCTCGTCCCACTTTGGCCAATCATCTCTGCGTTTACATTCCGCTAGAGATCGTGGTTCGACGTCATCGTCGGATTCAGCGACGTGAACGGTAATAGAGAACGTAAAATCGTCGTCGTCGACTGTGCTATTTCTATCCAGTACCTCTCCAGTACGTACGTAATTTAATGATGTTTCTCATATTGTTTCCTCTGCAGGGGAAACAAGGAGAGGAGAGGTCGCTGGTCTGAGCTCAGCATTCTGTGGAGGGATCATCTTATTATCACCAGAAATCTTCTGTAGGAGAATACATGCCCATAAGGCAATTTATCCAAAGTATACATCTTGTTCATACCGTACATGGTACTTATTATTCTAAGTATAAATCGTTCGTATTAATATACTTAGATAATATCCATAGACTTATAGTTAGGTCCTTACGTATCTAGATGAGATCTCGATTATTAGTAAGTAAGCGACCGAACATAAACGTAAGTCTTAAACGGTTTGTGGTCATAGATGTGTCGAGAACTGGATATCGACACATCGGATAGACCACTGTGTCTTAGTCTTACCTTAGGGTAATGATGATCTCATAGTCATTCGACTTGGTGAAGTCGGAGACGAGACACAGGTGCTCATTGGAGAATGAGTTCACTGAACGACCAAATTAGAGTTATTAAATGGTTGACTTTAACTAAACTGTCTTTAATAACTCTAGGGTGATGATAGGTAAGCTGGTCCTTAAGACCTGAAGTCATTTGTACAAACCTGTGAGTGAACGGTGTAGCTTAGACCTATGATCTAGATTCGAGGCTAGGCCTGCTGAAAGATCTTAGGTTGAGTTGCACCTGACGCTCTCGAGGTAAGTAGATGACTAAGATGGGATTCGTCACTTCCGTTAAAGGGAAGTTAATGTTACAGGCTCAGTACGATCTTTGTGTTAATCCTCGGCCGGGGTACGTTGTAAGAAGTACAAAGTGTATACAACAAAGACCACAGTATACTGACCAATGTTGTCTAATAGGGTTGACAGTAAACCATACCCTAGGCCAACAGAAACACAGTCTTGACGAAGGGACTATAGCTAATAGAGTTCATCACTGACACATCCAATGTAAACCAAATGATGCTTTTGTCAAAGGGTCGATCACGTTATGATGATTCTGAAACAGGGACGACAGTTACTGCTCGCAGTGACCGTCGTCTAGGGGTTCTGAGCCCCAACCTGTAGTAAGGTCAGGCTGTAGGGTCTCACACCGAGTAGTGTTCGCATCTTAGTAATAGGAAGATAAATTGAGAGAAAATCATTTGATGATATTCACAAATCAAGTTGTGAAAGTTAGTCGCAATAGCAATAGGGTCAAATGTTGCATTTGATGCAAACCAAAGATTAAACGTGTCGTAAATTGGTTACGACAAATTTAGTAGAAACAAACATATTGGAAAGGGTTACCTGGCTGACGGGATTGTTCCGGTCTAAACACATGTTCAAACCGCGTCCAAATCGGAGCTCAAACGAGCCCAGAAACGCAAAAATAGTCCAAGGCGAAGTAAGTTATACCCACTGGGCTAATAAGCCCATAGACAACGGCAAACAGGCGTAGTCCGCTGGCTGCAGAGGGCGCACGCCCGCTGCCTGCAGTAGGCGGGCGCCCGCTGTAGGTTGCAGCGGGCGCGGCCCACTGCATGCAGCGGGCCAGCGCCCGCTGCACAGCGGGCGTGCGGCCCGCCCTTGTCTCCTTGGGCGGGCCTGCAACTTAAGTCATTTTGGGGTTTTTGAAACCCCAAATGATGGCTACGAAAATCGATTATTTGCCCAACTTTGGGCAATTGTTTGAGGGGTCAAACGAAGTCGAAATTCGTCGCCGTCGGTTCCTACGCGTTCACCATTCGAAGCCCTTCGGATTGATAGCTTGTTTGGTGTCTAAAGTTTAATGATAAGAGAGAATTAATTAGTTAAAGTTTGCTTTTGAGAAAAGCTCACTAAACTTTAAATTAAGCTAAATTAGCTTAATTGAATTTTCTCCAAATTAACGATAGTCCCACATTGCTCGCAACGAGAGAGTGAGTGCCGACTGCCTATATAAATAGGGGTGCACTCTCTTCGTTGAAAAACACACCAAGTCATCGATCGGGTAGCTCCAGACTTTTAGAGCAAGCTCGATCGGCGACTAAACTTTTCTCTCTCTCTCTCTCTCTCTCTCTCTTCCTATTCTCCGGAGTTGTCCTAGCAAGACTACGAAGGGGGTTTGGATTTTGATCCGGACGCGGGTTCTTCTCAAGTGAAACTTTCTACCGCGTGTGATCGGCTCGGAGGTGAAAGTCGGTTCGGGCGGATCGGTTCGAGGGTGCGAGGCGGCTCAGGCGGTTCGAGTCAAGGCGGCTCGTTTACGAGGAGCTTCTGAAGACGGTGCGGTACATCTTGCCTGCTCCAGGGCCAAGATTCCGGGTATGTGGTTAAGTAATTTTAGTATAGATTTAATTAGTCGCTTTAGAGTAGATCCCTCTTGGGGTGGTCAGATCCACCCCAAGTTGGCATAGATCGGGCTAGGTTCTGGCTCTCTCAGAGCCTAGCTAAATTGTTTAGCTAGTCAAGAAAATTTTGTTTTCTATTTTCGCTGCGCTTTTGTGCCTCCGTGGTCCGTCCGACTAAGGACGGACACAGATCCGAGCTCTAGGGGTCCGACAAAACCCCAACAGTGGTATCAGAGCCACGGTTATGCTATAGATCTATTATAGCGACATTTTAAATCTTTAAAATTGCTTAATTTTAACATACGAACTATTTTAGCTTTATGTTAAAATTAGTTTAAAATTGTTTTGTGTCTTAAAAATTGTTTTTGCAATACGAAATTTTTTTTGGGACAACTTAATTTTATGCGATAAATTTTAAATAGGTCTCCAATGTTTAAATGCTTTATAAAAGTTTTTATGAGATATAATATTTTTCCGAGCATTTAAATGTTTATGTAACTTCAAAGAAATATTTTATTTTTGAAATTTAAATTTCTTAAGTTACATAAAGATTAGAAATTTTAAAACTTTGTTTGAAAGCTTTAAAATGATTTCTAATGATTTTAAAAGTGTTTTAAAATTGATCTAATTGATATGTACATTGAAAGAAATATTTTATTTTCATAAGATGAAGAGATAAATTAAGTTTCTTTTAAATTACATATATGTTTCTAAATTATTGATTAAAATTTTAAAGCCTATGTTTTAGAATTATTTGATAATTTTATACTTAGTTTTATGTGATAAAATGTTTTGAAGCTTTAAATTTTTATCTTCGAATTTAATTGTTAAATTTTATATTTGCGTGTTTTTATTATGTAGATATTTTTAAACTTGCAAATACTCATTATATGTCTCTAGTTGAAACTTTTATTTATGCGGATAAATTAGTTGTTTCATTTTTAATGGACATATTGAATAATGTATTCATGAACCTTATTAGGTTAGCCATTAATTGTTTAAAAATTTTATGAGATGAAATTTTAATAAACTAGTGACATGTTATGTTTTATAAACAAAAACAACATCAAAACCTAATACCTGATTAGGGTAGTCCCTTTGATTGTAAATCATCTCATTAAATCGTTTAATTGATGATTTTCATAAAAGACAAATGTTGAAACATGTTGTAATTGTTTTATAAAATCCTAATTAGATTGGGTTAGCACGTTGAATGAATGAACCTTATAGTTGATAAGGACTTAATAAAAATTGTTCAACCAATCCATAAAATTTCGAATTTTAGGATCCACTAGTTGATAAGGATTAACTAGTTTTCTTAATTAAAAGCCATTTAGTTGTTTGGACAAACATAGAATTGATGAAAACTCCTTCAATGGATCATGATGTCGGTCAATGTGCTTGGCTAAGTTTGCTGGACCAGCCTAGCTAGACTGGGTAATAAGTGGTCCTGGCTTAGTCAATTCCCTGGCCGCGTCCGCTGGACCGCAAGGAGTCGATTCATGACTGTGAAAGTCCATCGACTATGCCTATGTCAAATACGATAATAATCTTGTTCAAGATAAATCGTAGCCCTCCTTGTTTTAGGAGTTGGCAACTGTAAGAAACATGTTACAGTTGTTGAGCTACACTCAAGCCGTGATATGTCAATCTTATAGAAATCGATTTCTTGATTGACATCTTGACTTGACTGAAACCGTTGTCTCATCCTTCGAGCATCGGCGTAAGTCTAACCAAGAAAGCAGTCTAAGTCCTGACCCAAACCAACGTGTCGTGCATACACCGAGCGACGGGACAAGTCAGGCTAGACACGAAAACAAGGGTCCGACTAGGCTAGCCATTGTGATCCGGTTGAGCACACTCATGATCACAAATGACTAGGGGTAAAATCGATAGGGAATCATATTTTAATATGATTGACGACAAGTTCGTCTACCGACTGCAGAGTCGGACAACTTGTTGAGACACACTCAAGGTTGTCAGACTCAGGGTAATCGGATCCCTCTCTCACAAATGTTATTTTGTAATAAATTGTTTATTATTATGGCTTTAATAAATTTAGTGGGAGAATATAGTTTTATTAAAACCATTAAAACTATACTAAGAACATATACTGATTAAAATATCTATAAAAATGCAGAATGGATTCGGGTCTTAGATATATGGTTGAGAAGAACGTGCTCGATGGAACGAACCACAAAGACTGGCTTAGGAACATTAAGTTGGTCCTTTCCCTAGCCGGGATAGGATACGTACTGTTCGAGGACGCTCCGGATAAGCCCGATGAAGATTCGACCTTCGAGGAAAAGGAAGCCTACAAGCTATACCATAGGGATGCAGAGAAGACCAGGTGCCTTACTCTGGCTTCGATGCGTAACGAGCTGCAGAGGAAGCATGAACATATGGATGTTCAAAGTATGCTTCTCAATGCACAAGAGTTATACGGCAAGCGATCTCGAGCTGCCAAGTTCGAAGCCACCAGCAACCTCTGGGGCACAAAGATGGAGGCAGTGCCCGTACATGATCATGTTATCAAGATGATCGGGTATGTAGAGGACGCCGCCCAGTTAGGATTTGTCCTGGACAATGAGATGTCCATAGACATTATCCTGGAGTCTTTAACTCCTGAGTTTAAGCCTTTCATCGATGATTTTATAATGAACAGTCTTGAAACAGATCTTCCTGATCTCCTCAATATGCTTAGGCAGTTTGAGGAGATTGAGAAGAAGCCGACTGCATTGGTTGTTGGCTCTGCTTCTTCCGACCAGCCGAAAGGCAAGGGTAAGAAGAGGCAGGTCCCGCAACCTGCGAAGGCAAAGAGAGGAAAGAAAAAGACTAAAGGGGCCCCGTAAAAATCTGAGTGCTTCCATTGCCACAAGATTGGCCACTGGAAGAGGAACTGCAAGATCTATCTTGCAGAGAAGAAGGGGCATACTGATGCCTCTACCTCGGTACAAATTAAATTCAATAAAACGTAATTATTTCCAATCATATAGTATGAGATAGTAAAGACATCTTTATAATGTATACAGGTGCCTGATATGAAGCGATGATTGGGAGAAGTGCGGAGGACGGTCGGCAATCTGAGCAATCGTTGCTGCTAGGGCCGTTCAACGACTTCAAGAGACATGATCAAGAAGGAGATGATAGTAAATTTGATTTAAATAAAATGTATCATTTCTTGAAAGTTGAAAACAATGATTAAGTGTTCTACACTCAAAGTTTATTGGATAAACAAATTAGGTTCATCTTAATGAATCCGTTGTTTTATGAATGTCTCTGGAATTGCGTTTTTTGTTGAGTTGAAATTTGATTGGCTTAAATTTTCAATGATTGTGGCTTTCTGAGTTGATTGCAGAAATTCTCGAATGATGATGCGAAGCTTCGAAAAATGTTGTTTTTGGAGCTGACTTAATGTTATAGTCAATCGGTATTTAAGTATAGGTTCCAGTGGCGTATAAATTGTGTGCGATCACAATTACGCATATTAAGATTAATTCTTGATAAACTGCATTTAGTTATTAAAGAGTTAATATTAAATGTGGTTAAGTGAAAAGTACAGTGTAGGACGTTTTGATTGAGCGAGTCAATGTCAAGACTCCTTAAACCGATCTTGACTTGACTCATTCGTCAAACCGAACCTGACACTAGTACATTCCATCTAAAGCACTTATCAAATGGTTTTATCTTCGTATATATAATCTAAATTTGATTTAGATATAATATTGAAGTATTTAACCAGGTAATTCTTAACGTCAGTGGGAGCCAGCTCGTATACTTGGTTCCGGTCTTTCGGACTAAGTAAAAAGGATTTCCACCTTAAATAAATCATCTATATAAAACATTGAATCAAAATCGTTTTGATTTAATCGTATATGTCACGACCCGCTTCCCTAAAATGGAGGCGAGACGTGAAAAGGTCCGCACGGGAGTGGAGCAGTGAAGCCCCAACCCGATAAGCGTCAATTTAGTATAAGCAGGTCCCTGTAATTGCAATCGAAACAACAACAATAATAATATAAGACGGATATGAAATACCAATCCCAAAGTTTGTCCACAGAATATTCAACATCACAGAAAAGCCACCAGGCTAAAAGAAAAGAGTCTAAGGCCCAGAACAAGGCCAAACAAAAGCAACGACATAACAGAGTAAAGGTGCTACGCACCGACAACCAAACAACTGTCTAATAAAAGTAAAACACCACGAAGACACTAGGACTGGTCCCCAGTGTCAATGTAGTCCTCGGTCAACGCGGGCCCTGACTCAGCGTCAGCGAACACCACGTCCTCCGCAAGTAACTCAGGCTCGGGCTCTAACATGTGTCACCCAAAAGAGAAGAGGGGCACATGTCAGCAAGTCGAAAGACTTGTGCAAGGAAACTGGAATAAAGGTAAACTAGCAACCTAGCAGTTATAGTAGGATGTATGGCATGGTAAGTATAGTATGGAAGTGACAAGTAAAGTACAAGTGGTAAGTGTGACAAGTATAGTCAAGTAACAACAAGTACAAGGGATCACCCACACATGGATGCCCTATTGCCCGCAGGCTGTATTCAAGTATCAAGTACAAGGGATCACTCAACGAGTGCCCTTTGCCCGCAGGCTGTGTTGAAGTGTCAAGTACAAGGGATCACTCAACGAGTGCCCTTTGCCCGCAGGCTGGGTTCAAGTGTCAAGTACAAGGGATCACTCAACGAGTGCCCTTTGCCTGCAGGCTGTGTTCAGCTTGTCTTCTGGAACACGAGCCAGAAAGTGGAGTTAACAAGTATGGCATAGGGGTGCACCTAGCCGGAACAAGTAACACTAGTATGTAGCAAAGCTACGCAATCACGATGAGTATTCAAGCATGCAATGACATGAACAGATATTTCGAGTACAGTTAATTGAATTAAACGTGACAGGCAAAATGCAATGACATGAACAGATATTCGCGTACCGTTTATTTAAATGAAACATGGCAGGCAAAATGCAATAGCAGTTAAGGATGCATGGATGACATGAACATTTAATACGCGTACCGTTTAATTGGAAAGTAAACGTGACATACAAGCATGATGAAAGTGACGGACCAAGCTTCGTTGTCAAGCTAGGTCAATGGCGTCTAAACGGCTATCCTTTCACCGTCTAGTCTCTTTTACGCTAAAGAAAGGTAAATGGCCTAAGACATGGCCCAAATCAAGAGATGCAAGTTTCACTTGCCTATCACCGGGAATGACGGTTACGGAAGTTCGTTTCCGCGGGAGCTAGCCTACGGGGGATCGCTGTTATGGGGAACAATCAATAAAACACAAGTATTTTATTAGGGTTTCATAAAAATTACAATAGGATAAGAAAACAACGGTAGATCGATTTCTTACCGAGAGGAGGCGGAAGAAACACTCCGGGGAACCCTAGGATCAGATCTGGAAACGTTTGGGGAAGTTTGGGGAAACTAGGGTTTCGGGGGATTTTGGGGGTTTTGATGGATTTTTGATGGAGATTTGGGGAAGATGAGAAGTAGATAGGGTGAATGGATGGATTGGATGATGGATTTAGGGTTTGGAATGAGGGATTGAAGCTTGGAGGAAGATGGGGGCTCAATGGGGGAGAAACTAGGGCTTATGGTCGTGTTGGAGAAGATGAAAACTTTTGGGTTGGGTATTTATAGGTTGAGCTGGCGGCTGCCCAGAAATTAGGGTTTCAACACAGACTAGTCGGTCAAAGAACAACCACTGACCGACTAGTTTGGCAACTAGTCGGTCGGTCGACCAACGCAGACCGACTAAGTGTAAACAGTAACTCCTGAACGAAAATAGGATTTAGAGTTAGTCGGTCCATGAACAAGTACTGACCGACTAGTTTAGCATCTAATCGGTCGATGAACGTTATTAGACCGACTAAGAGTAAACAGTAACTCAACTAAAATTAAGATGATGTGTTAGTCGGTTCAAGAAGCATTGCCGACCGACTAGTTTGCAACCTAGTCGGTCAACAACTCTTCTTAGACCGACTAACGATAAACAGTAACTCCTGAGAAAATTTAGAAAGCTCACTAGTCGGTCCAAGAAGGATTACCGACCGACTGGATCGTCATCTAGTCGGTCGGTGCCCCTTCTTATACCGGCTAATGAGCACCAAAAGTTCCGATACGGAGCGCGAGGCCCGGTGATCGAATCCTAAGACTCCTAGGCTTGATCTAATAGTTAGATATGACCGTTATGAAGCCCGTCACAAACGACGTACTTCGAAATCGACGATCCTAGGGAAGAAACGAGAAAATACGACGAATCGATCGAAATTGAAAGCTACGGAGACGAAAACCACGCAAGAGGAGAAAATCCACCAAAACATATATTATATTATAATAAATTCAGATACAAGGAAACCAGTCGTTACATCCTCCCCAACTTAAGAAAAATTCCGTCCTCGGAATTTCCGAATACTCACGAGTCCGGAAACAAAAGTGGGAAACGCTCTCGCATCTCATCTTCTCTCTCCCAAGTGGACTCTCCCGGCGAACCGTGTCGCCACATCACCCTCACAAGATTGACAACCTTGTTCTGAAGTGATTTCTGACGCATGTCCAGAATCTGCACTGGATGTTGGTCATATGTCAAATCCGAGCGAACGGCGATCTCCGAGAAATCCACGGCATGAGATGGATCGCTAATGTATCGACGAAGCTGCGACACATGGAAAACATTGTGAACTCCTTCCAAAGATGGCGGCAAGGCCAAGCCATAAGCTACCTCGCCAACCCTCTCCAAAACATCAAATGGTCCAATGTATCGCGGGCTCAACTTCACACGCTTCCCGAAACGAATCACACCGCGATTCGGGGAAATCTTCAAGAACACATGGTCGCCCGGCTGAAACTCCAAAGGACGACGTTTAGCATCAGCCCAATGCTTAAAACGGTCCTGAGCATTCCTCAACCTCTCCCGAATATTCCTGACGATCTCCACGGCCTCCACGATCATCTCAGGTCCCAACAACTCCCGATCACCAACGTCATCCCAACTCAATGGCGATCGACATTTCCTCCCATAAAGAGCGGCGAAAGGCGCCATGCCAATACTCGCCTGGAAGCTGTTGTTGTAAGAAAACTCCACCAAATGTAGATGGTCCTCCCACGAACCCTTGAAATCCAACATGCACGCCCTCAGCATGTCTTTCAAAATCTGAATCGTCCTCTCGGACTGGCCATCCGTCTGCGGATGGTACGCCGTGCTGAAACTCAGACGCGTACCCAAGCTCTTCTGCAAACTCTGCCAAAACTGAGATGTGAACCTCGTGTCTCTGTCAGACACGATACTCACGGGGACTCCATGAAGTCGCACGACTTCCTCCATATATCTCCTCGCTAGCACCTCCGTGGACTGTCCCACTCGGAATGGAATAAAGTGCGCAGATTTGGTTAATCGATCTACGATCACCCAAATCGCGTCATTCTGCTTCGGACTCCGAGGTAGTCCAGTCACGAAATCCATAGTGATGTGCTGCCACTTCCACTCCGGAATCGGAAGCGGTTGTAGCAACCCGGTCGTACGCTGATGCTCCGCCTTCACTTGCTGGCAAACCAAGCACTTGGCTACACTCCGAGCCACGCTCCTCTTCTTACCATGCCACCAATAATTCAGACGAATATCCTGGTACATCGTGGTGCCACCAGGATGCACAGAATACGGCGAACTGTGTGCCTCCACCATCAGCTCCTCTCTGATATCCCCAGCTGGCACACACAACCTGGCTCCAAACCTCAGCGAGCCATCCTCATGAATCAAAAAGTCAGTCCGTAGACCGGCTTCCACCTGCTCCCGAATCCTCACCAGCTTCGGATCCTCAGCCTGGCCGGCCTTAATCCGATCCACCATCGTCGACTGTACCTGCATGTACATCAACGAAGAAGCCTCTCCAGGAAGAACAATCTCCACGCCAGACTCGCAAAAATCCTGCTGCAATCTCCACTGCGAGGTCAAAATCATCACCGCTGGAAGCCTACTCAAAGCATCTGGAACCACATTCACCTTGCCAGGGTGATACTGCAAATCAATCTCATAATCCGCCATAAGCTCCAACCATCGACGCTGTCGCATGTTGAGCTCCTTCTGCGTGAAAATATACTTCAAGCTTTTGTGATCGGTGAAAATCTTCACTTTCTCACTCAGCAAGAAGTGCCTCCAAATCTTAAGAGCGAACACAACGGCAACCAACTCCAAATCATGCATCGGATAATTCTTCTCATGAACCTTAAGCTGACGAGACGCATACGCCACAACATGCCCGTGCTGATGCAACACACAACCGAGACCTTTGCCAGAAGCATCGCAAAAGATCTCAAATCCACTGCTGCGATCAGGCACAACAAGAATAGGGGCACTCGTCAACCTCTCCTTCAGAATACCAAAAGCACTCTCACAATCACCCGACCAAACATAAGCAACATCCTTCCGCGTCAACCTGGTCATCGGCTCAGCAATACGAGAAAAGTCCTTAATGAATCGCCGATAGTAACCAGCAAGTCCAAGGAAACTCCGAATCTCAGACGCAGACGACGGAACAGGCCACTCCCTGATGGCCCTAATCTTCTCGGGATCCACAGAAATACCATCTCCAGTCACCACATGCCCAAGAAAAGCAACTCGATCCAGCCAAAACTCGTACTTCGAAAACTTAGCATACAAACGATGCTTCCTCAAAATCTCCAGCACCATCCTCAAGTGCGAGGCATGCTCTTCCTCCGACTTCGAATATATCAGAATGTCGTCAATAAAGATAACGACAAACTTATCCAAAAAGTCGTAGAAAATCAGGTTCATCAGATTCATGAAAACTGCGGGCGCGTTAGTTACGCCGAAAGGCATAACCACAAACTCATAGTGTCCATACTTCGTCCTGAACGCTGTCTTCGGAACATCATCCCTCTTCACCTTCAACTGATGGTAACCACTCCTCAAATCCAATTTAGAAAACACCTCCAAGCTGATCAAAAATATCATCGATGCGAGGCAACGGGTACTTATTCTTAATGGTTACCGCATTCAATCCCCGATAGTCCATGCACATGCGACGCGAACCATCCTTCTTCTTAACCAGCAACACCGGTGCTCCCCACGGAGATACACTAGGATTAATATAACCCTTCAGCAACAGCTCATCCAACTGCTTCCGCAACTCTTCCAATTCAGCAGGTGCCATACGATACGGCGCCTTCGAAATCGGCTGCGCACCTGGAACGAGGTCAATAGAAAATTCCAGAGCTCGATCAGGCGGCAACCCAGACATCTCCTCGGGGAAGACGTCGCCAAAATCTCGCACCACAGCTGGCCACTCCAGCTCTATCTGCATAGCTACAGCCTCCAACGGCCTGGCCCGAAATCTGACAGGACCAAGCGAACTGCTACCACGACTGAACTCAAATACTGGATGTCCGGGAATCTCGAACACCACCTTCTTCCTCCTGCAGTCGATCGTAGCATAGAAGCTCGCAAGCCAGTCCATCCCAAGGACCGCATCGTAGTTGGTGATGTTGTGGACAATGAAATCAGCACAAAGCTCACGTCCACAAACCACCAACGGGCAAGAATTGCACCCACGATGCACCGAGACCACACCGTTCCCTGTGACGATATTCCAACTCTTAGGAAGAGAGGACGTCGACAAGGAATGCTTCTCCACGAAGCTCCGGGCCAAAATGCACATCGACGCACCAGAGTCAAAGAGGACTCGTGCAGGAAATGTGCAAACCAAAACCACACCTAACAAGCAATTAACAATCAAATCCTAGTCTAGCAGCACACATGAGCAAGCAACCAACATAATCAAAGATCAAACCAACTAAGGAAGATAAATAGCTAGAATGAGCGTTACCTGTAATAACCTCATCCACGGCCATGCTCTCCTCCTCAGTCATCAGAAAGGCCTGCCCTCTCGGCGGAACAGCCTGCCGAAAAGCCTGTCTCTGTGGAACAAGAGGCGCTCCACGTCCAACGGGCACAGGAGCTCGCTGCTGCAACGGCTGTGCTGCAATAGGAGCCCGCCAAGGCTGCCTCGACTTCGGACACTCCCGGATGGTGTGGGCAGGATCTCCGCAGACAATGCACTGCCCCAGAAACCTCCTACACTGATCCCTGAGGTGTCCAGTCTTGCCACAGAAATGGCAAGTCTTCAGAATAGGCCCTCCTGGCCTCTTAAACTGAGCGGACTGATTAGGCCTGAATCCAGGTCTAACCACAGCTCTCGCCTGCTCCACAGGCCTCCTCACAGCACCAACAACAGACCCCTTCCTCTGGTTCACGAGCAGTTCCTGCCTCTTGGCAGCGACCAAAACCTTCTGATAAGATTCCCGGTCAGAGGAGGTCACAAAGCTCTGGAGCTCCGAGGCAAGTCCCTGAAGGAACCTCTGAGCTCGCTCCTCAGCGTCCTGCACCATCCTTGGTGCAAACCGACTAATCCTCATGAACTCCTGGTGGTACATGTCCACCGACGAGTTCCCCTGCTTCAGGTCGATAAAACGCTGCAGCATCTCTTCCCTGGCAGCCTTCGGGAAGAACTCACTATCAAATCTGGCCTTGAAGGTAGCCCAGACGACCGGCTCTACCAACATCTTTTCCTCAGCATCCCACCAATTCCTGGCGTTATCCTTCAGCTGGCGCTTCGCCAAGTCAACCCAACTAACTTCGTTGACCTTGGACATCTTCAGATTGTCTTCGATATTCCTCATCCATTCATCAGCAGCTAATGGACCTTCGGTTCCATCAAAATACACAGGACTCAGCTCTCTGAACTGCTTCGCCCCGGGCTCAGGGCGAGGGGTCTCCACCACCCGAGCAGCTCGAGTCACCGGAGCATTCTGCACCTGCAGAAGCACACCCTGCTGAACCTGCATCATCTGCAACATCATCCTCATCATCTCCCCATTAGTGGGCTCCCGCTCCGGCTCCTCGTCATGAGGGGGCGCACCACTACCACCACCACGGGTGATCCGCCTTCCTGCCATCTAATGACGCAGAAAACGAAACAATTAGACTCATAGCTTAGGGCTCAGATGTCGAAATTATTTGTTGGACAATCTTGCATCATTATCGTTATCCCGATAATTGCAGTTACAGGAGACCTGCATGGGCCACCACTAAAACCTGTCACGACCCGCTTCCCTAAAATGGAGGCGAGACGTGAAAAGGTCCGCACGGGAGTGGAGCGGTGAAGCCCCAAACCCGATAAGCGTCAATTTAGTATAAGCAGGTCCCTGTAATTGCAATCGAAACAACAACAATAATAATATAAGACGGATATGAAATACCAATCCCAAAGTTTGTCCACAGAATATTCAACATCACAGAAAAGCCACCAGGCTAAAAGAAAAGACTCTAAGGCCCAGAACAAGGCCAAACAAAAGCAACGACATAACAGAGTAAAGGTGCTAAATGGGGGAGAAACTAGGGCTTATGGTCGTGTTGGAGAAGATGAAAACGTTTGGGTTGGGTATTTATAGGTTGAGCTGGCGGCTGCCCAGAAATTAGGGTTTCAACACAGACTAGTCGGTCAAAGAACAACCACTGACCGACTAGTTTGGCAACTAGTCGGTCGGTCGACCAACGCAGACCGACTAAGTGTAAACAGTAACTCCTGAACGAAAATAGGATTTAGAGTTAGTCGGTCCATGAACAAGTACTGACCGACTAGTTTAGCATCTAGTCGGTCGAGGAACGTTCTTAGACCGACTAAGAGTAAACAGTAACTCAACTAAAATTAAGATGATGTGTTAGTCGGTTCAAGAAGCATTGTCGACCGACTAGTTTGCAACCTAGTCGGTCAACAACTCTTCTTAGACCGACTAACGATAAACAGTAACTCCTGAGAAAATTTAGAAAGCTCACTAGTCGGTCCAAGAAGGATTGCCGACCGACTGGATCGTCATCTAGTCGGTCGGTGCCCCTTCTTATACCGGCTAATGAGCACCAAAAGTTCCGATACGGAGCGCGAGGCCCCGTGATCGAATCCTAAGACTCCTAGGCTTGATCTAATAGTTAGATATGACCGTTATGAAGCCCGTCACAAACGACGTACTTCGAAATCGACGATCCTAGGGAAGAAACGAGAAAATACGACGAATCGATCGAAATTGAAAGCTACGGAGACGAAAACCACGCAAGAGGAGAAAATCCACCAAAACATATATTATATTATAATAAATTCAGATACAAGGAAACCAGTCGTTACAGTATATATCGAGACTAAGGGTGTCGTATATGTGCTTGACATATTGACACAAGAAAAGGGTGGAATGAGCTGAGCCTGACTTATAGAAATATTAGACCCTACATCTAGATTGTATAAGCTAATTGATAGCTATACAAAGACAGGAAAAATTGATCCAGATCATTTGTCAAAGGATCAACCCTGTGTGATCAAGAGATGTATTAATTAATCCATTAAAATTAGTTGTAGATACTCGTTAGTAAATCCACTCTTAGGTTTGTCATATAAATGTCAATGTGACTGATATGCTATAGCGGTATGAGATACTGAGATAAATAGCCTAAGTGCAAGTGGAAGATGTAGGAGAATATATGCACATAAGGTAATTTATCCAAAAGTATACATCTTGTTCATACCGTACATGGTACTTATTATTCTAAGTATAAATCGTTCGTATTAATATACTTAGATAATATCCATAGACTTATATTTAGGTCCTTACGTATCTAGATGAGATCTCGATTATGAGTAAGTAAGCGACCGAACATAAATGTAAGTCTTAAACGGTTCGTGGTCATAGATGTGTCGAGAACTGGATATCGACACATCGGATAGACCACTGTGTCTTAGTCTTACCTTAGGGTAATGATGATCTCATAGTCATTCGACTTGGTGAAGTCGGAGACGAGACACATGTGCTCATTGGAGAATGAGTTCACTGAACAACCAAATTAGAGTTATTAAATGGTTGACTTTAACTAAACTGTCTTTAATAACTCTAGGGTGATGATAGGTAAGCTGGTCCTTAAGACCTGAAGTCATTTGTACAAACCTGTAAGTGAACGGTGTAGCTTAGACATATGATCTAGCTTCGAGGCTAGGCCTGCTGAAAGATCTTAGGTTGCGTTGCACCTGAAGCTCTCGAGGTAAGTAGATGACTAAGATGGGATTCGTCACTTCTGTTAAAGGGAAGTTAGTGTTACAGGCTCAGTACGATCTTTGTGTTAATCCTCGGCCAGGGTACGTTGTAAGAAGTACAACGTGTATACAACAAAGACCACCGTATACTGACCAATGTTGTCTAATAGGGTTGAGAGTAAACCATACCCTAGGCCAACAGGAACACAGTCTTGACGAAGGACTATAGCTAACGGAGTTCATCACTGACACAGCCAATGTAAACCAAATGATGCTTTTATCAAAGGGTCGATCACGTTATGATGATTCTGAAACAGGGACGACAGTTACTGCTCGTAGTGACCGTCGTCTAGGGGTTCCGAGCCCCAACCTGTAGTAAGGTCAGGCTGTAGGGTCTCACACTGAGTAGTGTTCGTATCTTAGTAATAGGAAGATAAATTGAGAGAAAATCATTTGATGATATTCACAAGTCAAGTTGTGAAAGTTAGTCGCAATAGCAATAGGGTCAAATGTTGCATTTGATGTAAACCAAAGATTAAACGTGTCGTAAATTAGTTACGACAAATTTAGTAGGAACAAACATATTGGAAAGGATTACCTGGCTGACAGGATCGTCCCGGTCTAAACACAGGTTCAAACCACGTCCAAATCGGAGCTCAAACGAGCCCAGAAACGCGAAAATAGTCCAAGGCGAAGTGGGTTAGACCCACTGGGCTAATAAGCCCATAGACAAAGGCAAACGGGTGCAGCCCGCTGGCTGCAGCGGGCGCGCCAGCTGTTGCAGCGGGCGCGCCCGCTGTTGCAGTGGGCACGGCCCGCTGCTTGCAGCGGGCCAGCTTGCACCAGCTTGCAGCGGGCGCTGGCCCGCTGCGGCAGCGGGCGTGCGGCCCGCCCTTGTCTCCTTGGGCGGGCGGCCGCTAAGCTTAGCGGGCACGCCCGCAACTTAAGTCATTTAGGGTTTTTTGAAACCCCAAATGGCGGCTACGAAAATCGATTATTTGCCCAACTTTGGGCAATTGTTTGAGCGGTCAAACGAAGTCGAAATTCGTTGCCATCGGTTCCTACGCGTTCACCATTCGAAGCCCTGCGGATTGATAGCTTGTTTGGTGTCTAAAGTTTAATGATCAGAGAGAATTAATTAGTTAATGTTTGCTTTTGAGAAAAACTCACTAAACTTTAAATTAAGCTAAATTAGCTTAATTGAATTTTCTCCAAATTAACGATAGTCCCACATTGCTCGCAACGAGAGAGTGAGTGCCGACTCCCTATATAAATAGGAGTGCACTCTCTTCGTTGAAAAACACACCAAGTCATCGATCGAGTAGCTCCAGACTTTTAGAGCAAGCTCGATCGGCGACTAAACTTTTCTCTCTCTCTCTCTCTCTCTCTCTCTCTCTTCCTATTCTCTGGAGTTGTCCTAGCAAGACTACGAAGGGGGTTTGGATTTTGATCCAGACATCTAAGACGCGGGTTCTTCTCAAGTGAAGCTTTCTACCGCGTGTGATCGGCTCGGAGGCGAAAGTCGGTTCGGGCGGATCGGTTCGAGGGTGCAAGGCGGCTCAGGCAGTTCGAGTCAAGGCGGCTCATCTATGATGAGCTTCTGAAGACGGTGCGGTACATCTTGCCTGCTCCAGGGCCAAGATTCCGGGTATGTGGTTAAGTAATTTTAGTGTAGATTTAATTCGTCGCTTTAGAGTAGATCCCTCTTGGGGTGGTCAGATCCACCCTAAGTTGGCATAGATCAGGCTAGGTTCTGGCTCCCTCAGAGCCTAGCTAAATTCTTTAGCTAGTCAAGAAAATTTTTTTTTCTATTTCCGCAGCGCTTTTGTGCCTCCGTGGTCCGTCCGACTAAGGACGGACACAGATCCGAGCTTTGGGGGGTCCGCCAAAACCCCAACATCTTCCTCTTTCGAGGAACTTTATCTTTTGAACCTGGCAGGCGTCCTCTTTTCAATTGAGGTACAGCCAATTCTGCTGCCAGTGGATTGCATCCATCTTTGGGGATGTCAAGCCTAGCGGGCGTGTTGGCAGCAGGGACGTGTGAACGAACAATCTTCTGGTTGTCTGTAAATTTATCAGGTAGAAGGTGTACTATGTTCTAAATGTGAATGATCTTCAGGATCTCATCTTCACACAGATTAGTACGCGGATCATAAAGAGACAAAGACTTATTGTCCCAAGAAATGGTCTCGAAAGCGTCAGGCTTCTTAGACTGTGTGCCCAGTTTTGGAAAAGTTTTCTCATCGAATTCACAGTCATCAAGACATGCCTTAAATGCATCCCCCGTAAGAGGTTCCAGGTATCAATAATGGAGGGCGAATCAAAGCCAATATAGATACCAAGACGACACTGAGGACCCATTTTGGTCCTCTGAGGTGGTGCTATTAGGACATAAACCACACAACCAAACACTCCCAAATGAGAGAAATCTGGGGGTGCACCATATGCAAGCTGCATCGCGGATAATATATGGCTACCTGAGGGCCTTATCCTAATCAGCAATGCGGCATGCAATATAGCATGCCCCAAGCATCCTTAGGCAACTGGGATTGCATGAGCAATGGACGTGCAATCCATTGGAGTCTCTTTATAAGAGACTCTGCTAATCCATTCTGGGTGTGAACATGTGCTACAGGATGTTCAACTTCAATACATGTTGCCCGACAATAGTCTTCGAAGACTTGCGAAGAGAATTCGTCCGCATTATCAATACGTAATTTCTTGATATGATTATCGGAGAAATGAGCCCGCAACCTAATTATATGTGCCAATAGCTTTGAGAAAGCTAGGTTGTGAGTGGACAATAGGTACACATAAGACCATTTTGTGGATGCATCAATCAGTACCATGAAATACCGAAATAGGCCACTTGCAGGGTGAATAGGCCCGCAAATGTCGCCACGAATTCTTTCTAGGAAGCCAGGAGACTCTAATCCCACTTTCAGGAGGGAGGGTCTCGTTATTAGTTTTCCCTGAAAACAAGAGGACAAGGAAATTCACCCGTTTGAAGAATCCTCATGTTCTTCAAATTATGTCCACGGGATTCAGAGATAATGCGATGCATCATAGCTGATCCAGGGTGGCCAAGTCTATTGTGCCAGAGTTAAAACTCTGGCAATGAAAGGCACTTCTGGTGCTCAGTCATATTGGCTTCTATTGGTTGAATATACGTGTGGTAGAGACCCGACTGGAGTCCCTTAAATCGTTCGTAGATGGTCTTCTGACCATGTTTTTGACGAGTCACATACATATATTCAATGTTTTCTTCATCTCTAGTTTCTAAGTGATATCTGTTAAAATGAATATCTTTGAAACTTAAGAGATTTCTATTAGATTTTGGAGAGAATAATGAATTTTTTATTTTAAGTCTTGTGTTATTTGGGAGCAATATGATTGCTTCCCCAGATCCTTCGATTTTGTTGGACAGTCCTGAAATCGTAATAAGAGGACCGTCATATTTGTTTAAGCTATAAAAATAGTATGGATCGCGAAGGATAGTGTGCGTTGAGGCACTGTTCACTAGGCACTCATACTTCATCTATATATAAGCAAACTGAAAGTTTATTTAAGTAAATGAAAAACTGACATTCAAATAAAAGTGCTTTCAAATCAAACTACAGATGAAGCTACAGAAATTTACATGCATAGATATAATAAGGTAGGGCTCAATCGAGCAGGTCGTCATTTTCGAAATCTTTTGCAGTGAACTTGGTGAGCGGTTGAACAGCCGCCAAGTTTGTTTCAGGCTGAGACTTCTGGCTTGCCTGATACAGATCCTGGAGGTGCCGAGGAGTGCGGTAGTTTCTGGACCAATGTCCATTCTTGCCACATTTATGGCATTTATCCTCCCGTTCTTCTTAGGAATTGACACTGGATCAGTGTTCTTACGCTTCCATGTGAAGTTTCTCTTCCATTTATTGTTGTTGTTGGTCTGAGGTGGTGCTCCTCTTGCTGGCTTTATTGCAGCTTTCCCTTTGTTGTTTCTAGCCTTCTTCTTGTTTTTCCACTTCTGGGGAGAAACATGGTGGGCTTCAGGGATAGGGGCAGTAAAGCAGGGCGCAAATTATGAGTGGCAAGCAGTAAATCTCTATTCTGCTTTGTCCTAAGAAGGCAAAAGAGCAAATCAGAGAAATTTGTGAAGTTGCGTTCACGATATTGTTGCATGAGGATTGCATTTTTCTCGTGAAACGAGGTAAATGTCTTTTCCAACATGCGATGCTCAGACACTTCTTCACCGCACACCTTCAGGCGTGAGGTGATATTATGAAGTGTTGAGTTATACTCAGCAACGGATTTATAGTCCTGAAGTCTGAGGCTTTCCCACTCATAACTGACACGTGGTAATATGACATCAATTTGATATTTATAACGTGCCTCTAGCGCTTTCCACAACTCCAAAGGGTCTTCAACCGTTAAGTATTCGGCCTTTAAGGTCCGATCTATGTGTCTCCTGATATAGATAATGGCTTTCGCCTTATCTATGTCGGAGACAACGGTAGGAGAACTAGTAGATGGCTGTGCCACTTCAGGGGCACTGCAGCAGCTGTCTCGGCCACTGCAGGGGCCAGAATTGAGTGGAGACGTGCCATTGAACACAAGTAGAACTTCAGGTCCACTCGCCAGCTAAGATAGTTCTTTCCCACTGCATCAAGAACCTCGAAATCGACGCTTGCCAATTTTGCCATTTTAATCTATGCAATTTAAATAAGCATGTATTAATAATTAAAAATAATGCTTAAAAGAAATAAATAAGAAAAAATGCGGGGATCGGCCAGATACCCAAAACATAAAATGTCCAAAGTCCATATTACAGTCCATAAAGCAGATAAAGAAAAATACAATTTGGAAACCCTTTTGGGTCCCAGCTTTATGCAATCTTCTCCTCCATCTTCATAAGTAGTAACACCGGTCTTTGGCATTATACATAAATTCCTCACTACAAATTTCTCTCAGAAAAGAAAAAGAAATTACAAAGAGAAGGAATATAATAAAAGGGTATCAAAAACTGGCCGATCCCAAAAATCGCATTTTGATTTATCTAAACATCCATGCAGTTTTATATGCTACAGGAAAATAATAATAGCGTAATATCACAGACATTACAAAAATCATCAAGCCCAAATTATTGGATAAAAAATTTTATTTAAGTTAAAAAGAGTAGTTGGACCACAGGGAAATGTCATTCATCTTTAGGTTAGGTAACTAAAGACAGAGCGGTCTCAGGATCCGTTTAATCAATTTAACTTAAATTAATGTTTTATCCAATGTTAAAGAGATTAACAATTGAAAAGAAGCAAATAAAATAACATAATCCGCAAGTCCGGAATATCAGGGTTCTTAATCAATTTAATTTTGGCCTTGCGAGTTAGTGGCCCGCGGGCTAGATGCGGGTTGCAGGCCCGATAGCAAAATCACACTCATATTAATTTTCAATGTTATTAACTGGGCTTCTGGCCCAAAAACAGTCAAAAAATTTATTATGCAGTTTTGGGCTGCAGGCCCATGGGCTGTAATATTTAAAATTAAATTTAAAATGCCCAAAAGGAGTAAAATGTCCTTTAAAAATACACAAGCCCTAAAACAAACTTTAGGGTATTAGTTAATGAATGTAAAAAGCCCCCAACCCCTCATCTTACAGATTGTGTCCCCCTCCCTTCCCTGTCTACATAAAACGGCAGGCGCAATGGATGTTCCCTCCGTTGGGAGATAGCGCGGAGAGGAGCCCCCCCTCCCCCCGTCTGGGGGGCGGCGGCATCGGGGCGGCCTCATACGGGGGGAATGAAGGGGTTGTTTGAATATTGCAGATTTATACAAGCCTAAAGAAAAGTGTAAAATCATAGCAAACTATTTTTTTTAATTATCTACGGGATCGAAAAAGTTTACCTCTAGATCAAAGATCTAGGGACGATCGTAATAAAAATCCGTAGATTGAAATCCCCGCTCCCGATACGCCTAAAAGATAGCCGTAACGGTTTGCCACAAGCCGGAACGGATCGCTGCAACAGAAGATTCCTTCGCGCTTAGGAGGTTAATTTGAGGGGATACGGGAGAAAAGCTCAAAGAGATAAGAGCTTTAGTGCTGATAACGTGTTAGAAAATAGATAGAATGAGTAACCATGGCTTAAAGCTATGGTATTCTATTTATTCATATGAGTGGAATACAAATGGTCATGGGATACCAAAAGACATGGTATACCAAAGGTCCTAAAACTCACTAATGATGGACTAATGGCGGAATATTGATGAGGGGAGGCCAAAGGCCTCTCTCATTCATAACACGTATGTTCTTTTTATTTGTCATTCGGACCGCAAATGGTACCTGAGAACCTGTAAACCTAATCCGATCGTTTTGAACCTGTCTTCTTGTCCGTCGGATCTAGGTATAACCTTATTGTACCCGAAAACCATGTAGATAGAGCAAACAAAATGGATGCATATGAGATTGAAGTTTATCACGAGAAACTTCGTAATATTCTAGTTGACAAAGACATGCTTGATGAACGTTTTATCATTTTTATCGTTAGCTTGCCGGCATTTTGTTGATTTGGGCCCATGTGTCTTTTCTTCTCTTGGGCCTAGGTGCTTTTAAGGTGGTATGCTGCCAACGGTAAATGAGTCGGGGTCTTAATTTGCGGTAAAAATTGATTTTTTTCTCACGTTAACACGTGTGATTACCAGCAGCTTTTGGTTCATAAAGTGAATCGAATTCATGCAATCTAATGCCAGCAAGATTTATTACCAAAATCACTTGTTGCATTTGTTCTATTAAAATGGCATCTTATTCTCTTTTATAAAAGTGGGCTTTAAGAATGTAACGACCCACTAGCGGGGCCCGTTACTGTTTGGAACGTGCGTAAGTCCTGTTAGGCACCAATGAAGTCAATACAGGCTCTGTTGCAGAAATACACCAAAATACTCATACATGGAAGTGGTATTAACCTTATTACAAACCAGCAGCGTACATGAAAGGAAATACAACTCGAAGTACAAATACACACCAAGCAAGCCACTCTGATACAAATAATAAAAACACACTCACACTCACACTTAGTAACCAGCGTCCTCCTGGTCAAACTTTACAGCAAACTCAGCGTCTGCAGTCCCTGTTGCAACTTCTTCAACCTGTAATGTATCTGGCGAGACCACCACAAAAAGAAGGGTCGCCAGGATCAGACGTAACTCAAAGTATCTCTAGCATTATATTTAAAACAATAAACAATCTTGGAAAAACTAGCATGTCAATCAAAAGTGACAAGAAGTAAAGTGCATACAATAGGGCAGAAAAGTAACAGAACAGATTTACAACTATTTCAAATCTGTCAGCAATAAACAATATTTAAAAAATGACCAGTTACGAGGTTTTAGTTGTGCATGATCCTATGTGACATATAAAGGGAAGTACGATATGCAACCAAGAGTCCACCTGATATCCTGGGTTACAACAAAACGATACGGTACAATCAAAACGGTACTATTCAACAAAACGATACGGTTCATCAAAACGGTACTATTCACTGCAGATCGGATTGGTCGCTCCCGCACTTCCACAATTATAAGTTACCCCAAAAACACTGTGTGTGTTCAGGTTACCGTACTTACCATTTATGAGTCAATTACTATTCTCACTTTTCCAATTACATCTTTCGGTTAAGCGTGTCGCAGAGTCCAAGTCAATTTACGGTACAGTGCAATTACGATACTATGCAACTTATCGAGTTTAGCTAACTGTTCAAGTGAAAAACTTTGGTAATAAAAAGAAACTAATTTTGGCATGCATCAATATTGTTTTTAAACCCTATAGCTAGGGTACGACGAGTTACCGATTTGCCCTGTAGTGAAAGGCACGTTTTGAAAGGCGGTCGGTGTATCTAGTTCACATGCGTTACATAACAAGTTAGCTACACAAATAAAACTTTATAGGATAATATATAATTACGTCATTAGCTTATATAATAAACTAACTTAGCTTATTAATAATTTAACTTATACAACTTATTAAGCTAATATAACTTATTAATTAACTTAAATAACTTAACTCTTATAAAAAATATAAATTACTTAACTTTTAACCTCACTTAAACTAAACTAACCAATAACTTAGTTAAAATAATAACTTATACAGCTATGAATACATATTGGTAAAGTTATATAAATATCTCACCTTTATTACCTCCCACACACACTCTCTGTCTATCCTTCGTTTCTGTCTTTCTCTCTTTCTTTCTTTTTTTGTCGAAGCTTGCAGGGGGAGCACGAACGGCGGCCAGGGGGCGGCCTGGGGCGACGCGGCGACGGCCTTGGGCAGATCGACGACGGCGTTAGGGGGCTGGGGCAGCGCGAGGCGGCACGAGGCGGCACGGGGCAGCACGGGGCGGCACGGGGCGGCGGGATCCGATAGGGCGGCGGCAGGGATGAGGGGTGGTCGGCCTAGGGAAGGGAGAGGAGGAAGAGAAAGGAAGAGGAGGGGTTTGATCGAGTTTAAATCTGAAATTCTTTTCAGATTTGTTTGAATCTATAGCTATATGTTTTGATTGGTTTTGGATCTTGATTTTTGGTGTTTTCAGATTTGAGGTTGAATCTGAAATTGATTTTGGGATTTTGGATTTGGGTTTCTTTGATTTTGGTGTTTGAGCAGGGTTGCGAATGGTTTCTGATTTATTTGATTTTTGGCAGTGATGAAGGGGGAAGATGATGAAACTGTGAAGGGGGAAATAATTGTGTGAGGGGCTGATTAATGTTACAGGGGAGTTGATCGGTGATCCTTGAAGAAGGAAGAGGCAGGGGACATGGTTCATTAACGGGGGAAGTTTAGTCAAGAATTAGGTTTAAAATTAATGAAGTTTGGTAGGGTTTTTGACTAACATTTTTAGGGGATGAACTGAATGTGTTTTGTGGAAGGTACCGGGTTCGGAATGAGAAAAACGTGGATGGGTTTGTTAGAAATTAGGTTGGTAATTAATATGAGGTAATTATTAATTAACTAAATAATTAACCAAAGTAATTAATGGTAGATTAAAAATTATTGGTAATTAGTAAAATAAATTAGTTAAAGTAATTAGTAAATTAAATTAATTATAGTAACTATTTAAACTACGATGAAAAATTTAGAGCGCTCGTGTCGATACGTAGAAAAGAAAATACGCTGATAAAATATTCGGACAACTGAAGAAAAATACAATCGCACACGCAAACAAACGTACCTAAAAATACCAGCCGTTACATCCTACCCTCCTTAGAACAATTCCGTCCTCAGAATTCTCTACACGGCATGGAAAAGGTAGGGGTAACGTTCTCGCATCTCATCCTCTCGCTCCCATGTAGATTCTCCTGGTGAGTCGCGATGCCACATCACCCTGACTAGATCAACGGTTCTATTCCTGAAGACCTTCTGATGTCGATCTAAGATCTACACTAGTTGTTGCTCGTATGTCAAGTCTGGATGAACTGCGATCTCCGAGTAGTCGACGACATGAATATGGTCGCTCACATAACGACGCAACTGTGAGATGTGGAACACATTGTGCACTCCCTCTAAGGCTGGGGCAATGTAAGTTTGTATGCCACCTCTCCTACTCTCTCCAGAATATCGAAAGGTCCAATGAATCAAGGACTAAGCTTTCCTCTCCGCCTAAAACGAATCATTCCTCAGTTATGAGAGATCTTCAGAAAAACATGATCTCCGGGCTGAAACTCTAGATATCGACGTTTCGCATCTGCCCAATTCTTGTACCTATCCTGGGCCAGCTGTAGCTTCTCTCTAATAGTTCGAACCACATCTACAGCTTCTGTGATTAGCTCAGGACCAACCAACTCTCGATCTCCTACATCATCCTAGCTCAAGGGGGATCGGCACTTCCTCCCATACAGTGTCGCAAATGGTGCCATGCCAATGCTAGACTGGTAGTTGTTGTTGTATGCAAACTCCACCAAATGGAGATGGTCTTCCCATGATCCTTTGAAGTCCAGTATAGTATCTGAATAGTATGCTCTGACTGTCCATCTGTCTGTGGATGGTAAGCTGTACTAAAACTCAAGTGAGTTCCCAAGCTCTCCTGAAGGCTCCTCCAGAAACGAGATATGAATCTGGTGTCTCTGTCTGAGACAATATTGATAGGAACTCCATGCAGCTTCACAATCCCCTCCATGTACTTCTTGGCCAACATTTCTGTAAACTGGCCTACTCTGAAAGGAATGAAGTGCGCGGTCTTGGTCAATCAGTCTACGCTCACCAAGATAGCATCGTTTTGCTTCGTACTCTTGGGTAGACCAGTCATGAAGTCCATCGTGATGTGTTGCCACTTCCACTCCGGAATGGGCAAGGGCTGTAATAAGCCGGCAGTCCTATGATGTTCAGCCTTCACCTGCTGGCACACAATACACTTCGCTATGCTCCGTGCAACGCTTCTCTTCATGCCATGTCACCTGTAATGCTGTCGCAGATCCTGGTACATCTTGGTATCTCCAGGATGTATGGAGTATGGAGGACTGTGAGCTTCCTCCAATAGCTCCTCTCTGATGGCACCAAACAGTACACAGATCCTGTCTTCAAACCTTAAGGATCCATCTGCATGAATCTTAAACTCTGGCCTCTGGCCTGCTATCACCCGATCTTTGATCTTTCGCAGCTTCTCATCATCCATCTGAGCATTTTTGATCCTCTCTACCAAGGTCGACTGGATATGCATGCCCATCAAAGATGCAGACATCCCTGGTAGAATCACTTCTATACCTATGTCCCGGATCTCTTGCTGCAATCTCCACTAAGTCGTAAGGGTCATCACCACTGGTAGACGACTCAATGCATCAGGTACGTGACGTACGTTTATATTTCATATATTCACGCATGTTTTCTTCTCTGTTTTCCCGCTATTTTCCACCGTCTTGTATTCGTTTTCTCGTGTTTTCTTGTTTTCTTTCACTTTTCCGTGTTTTTGTATATTTGCAAGAGTTTATCAGCGTAGGGGACATAAAACGACGATACCATGAGTCCCCGTAGCAACGGGAGGAGTCACGCATGATCCAGGGGGTCAAACGACGAATATCACATCTTTCAGCCCCTCACCCGACCGGTTGGTCACTTCCAACCGATCGGGTGATGCACGCGTGCACCACCCGGACACAAGCTGGAGCGGTCAGGAAGTCACCCAGTCGGTTCAGAGACCGGTTCAAACGTCCCAACTCTCTGGAATTTTATGCTGAATGCCAACCGATCGAGTGACCTTCACCCGATCGGTTCACCTGTAGCCAATTCTCCGAAGCTAAAACACGGAGAGCTCAACCGACCGGTTCACCCGACGACGCGAAGATCCAACCGGTCAGCTTCAACCCTCAACCGACCGTGCCGTATGACCGGGTGAAGTCCCATGCTGAGCTGTCAAAGAACGAAGCAGGTCACCCGATCGGTTGACTTTTCAACCGATCGGGTGATATCGTTTTCTATATATATGACCCCTAGATTTTCCAGAAACGGGAGTTGTTATTTTTTGCTGTTTTTTCTCTCTCTTGACGGCTGTACTTTTTCAGATATTAGTAAGTTGTCTGATCTTTGTTAAACTTTAATATAGTGTTTCTAACGGTCGATTTTGATTTAGATTGCTTTTTAGTAAATATGTGTGAGTAGTTCTCAAATCTGAGATTTTGGTGGAAACCCCTTCGTGGGTTCTCCCCGATGCGTCCATAGGACTAGGAAATCGATAGGGATTAGGAATCTACCAGTTACGCGGGGTGTTTTATTGTCATCGGCGGGAAAAAGACCGCCTTTGACCGTTGGGCCAAGGGGGAATAAACTTGGCGGTTGACTCCCTAGCCATAGCTCACGCCCTTAGCGTAGACGTCAAATCCTAGCACGCGGGAGCGGCAGGATGAGACGTTCGGAGTTATCGTTGCGAGCTTAATGCTCCCAAAGTCGGTCAGTATTAATGGACATGGGAATGCCCACTGACCGAACCCGGGAAGTCCGGCGTATCATCCTGGGCACCGACCGGAATATCGGGCCCATGGGACACTGGTACCACTCTTAGAGGCAACGTCTCACCATTAGATCCTAATTCCGATCGTTATCCTACCCGTAGGCCGTATTGGCGAGAATCACACGATAGGGTGAAAACCGAAGTCCCGGGTTTTCCCTTTATATTGTTTATCCCTCGCATTCTATTTTCTGTGAAAACCCATCATTCGATTCGGGCTAGCTTGCCCATTGGGTGAATCCGATCCTTCTTGACACAAGCACAACCATGCCTCCCTGAGTTCGACCCCCAAGCCACACTACAACACCGTGCGCTTGCGGTTATAAATATTTAAATCTCACGCCCCCAATTATATATTGCACACATCCGAAGACCATGCTGACAGGTTCATGTCCATGCTCCTCCTAACAGGAGTTGGTGGTCAGGCAACTCAGCAGTCATTCGAGCGTGACCTACCCATCCTTCAAAGCCTCATTCGTCACATTCGCACTGACTCACCTGATGTCTCCGAGCTTCACATCCCACCCCCCACCACTCATGTTCCTCAGCACAGGCCCCCATCACCACCCCCAGAGGGTGGTGCCTCTGCTTGAAATATTCCCATCCAGCTTTTGCCTCCCCCTATTTTTAGTGCACATCTGTCTTTGCGGGGCCCTGCTTTACCACAGCTAGGGGGAGGACCCATTCACGCATCAGGTCCCTTCTTTTTTATTTTTATTTCCATTCTTTTCTTTTACTGACCTCCCCCTTGCTTATCTCTGCATATTCACGATCACATCTTATCGCTAGCACTATCTCGTCTAGCTTGGGGGAAGTCAAATCTTTGATGTGTGCTGTCATGTCGTTTTTCTTTGTGTGTTTGTTTATTTGTTGTGCCGTGTGATTTTCTCTTTTTTATTTATTTTATTTTCTGTTTATATGTCGTGTGGTGTGATTTTTATTTTTATTCTTATTTTCAGTTTCGTTTGTGTGATTTTCTTGTCTTTCGTGTCTTTTTGTGTCTGTGCATATTCTCCCCATATTCATTTCCCTCCCGTATTTAATTCTATTGCATTGAGGGCAATGCAAGTTTCAGCTTGGGGGAGTCACACTTCGTGCGTCATTTGTCTCTTTTTCTTCGTAATTTGAGTCGTTTTTCTCCGTCTTTTTCTTTTTCTTTTCTTCTTTTTATCTCTTTCTCCTAGAGATGAACCCTATGATGAATTGCCACAAAAATCGCATGCATACCTTGCACGGCTTTGATAATCACATTCACTAGCCTTAGGAAGTCGAGTCCTCTTGCATTTCATGCATCACGGGTCCACTTAGCTTTTATGTGAGCCGTGTGTCGTGACTAGAGTTGGGTGTGCTTCTACTTTGTGATCGTGTTTTATATACCTGTCTAGGAATGACCCCTAGATTATCATGCTTCGATTTGAATATGCGGTATTTGTTTCTTCTGTCTGCTTCTGCATGCTATATATATATATATATATATATCGTATACTTCATTTCGCATGTGTCGGGATTCCATAATTAAGGACTGGGATAACCCATTTAGCCCATGCTCTAATTAGCGAGAATAGTTTCCTTTGCCCAAGTGTTTAGATTCCGATTTCTCTTTTATTTTACTTGGTGCAAATCCCCTCGTCGTGTACCGTTCTCCCACTTGGGAGAGTACACATGTGTATAGCCAAAAACCCAAAAATTCAAAAAAAGGAGAAAAGAAAATAAAAACCCAAAAAGAAAAGAAAAGAGAAAATTGTATAGCCAAAAATCCAAAAAAAATACAAATACCCAAAAACCCAAAAATTTATAGTGTGAATATTTTCCCTATCTAACGAGAATAAAGGGAAGGCGAGAGTTTGCACCGAGTGTTCTACTCCACATCATCTCAACCCCCATCGTTTTCGAAAACACTTGGCTTAGGAACTTTTTAGCATTATCTAGGCTATAGTGTGGTGATTTCCTTAACCCTAGTTGTGGAGTCCCTGACGCATGATATGTTTCGATTCTCGCTCTATTCTCATGCATGCTTGAGCTATATATTCACCGCTTAATTCAAATCGAATCGATATTTGGGTCATTTCTTGGACTTGTGTATATGGAGCTTACTTCACGATGTAGATAGTGACATCGGCTGCTAGCACACGACCACACTCACTCGCGCTTCACCACGTGGGCCCGCCGAACTTGTTTGGACTCACATTCCTTGGTTTAGTGTTGTGTTTTTTCGTATGCTTGCATGGTGTGGCGTGTTTGATTTTGTTGGCCCTGACGGGAGATTTAGGATTTAGAGTTATCTTTTTCTCTCTTTCTCTCCATTTTCTCCCTCCGAGCTCCTAATCTCACTCGTTTTCCTCGAGGACGAGGAAGGGTTCAGCTTGGGGGATTTTGACGTGCGTTTATATTTCATATACTCACGCACGTTTTCTTCTGTGTTTTCCCGCTATTTTCCGCCGTCTTGTATTCGTTTTCTCGTGTTTTCTTGTTTTCTTTCACTTTTCCGTGTTTTTGTATATTTGCAGTAGTTTACCGGCGTAGGGGATATAAAACGACGATATCATGAGTCCATGGAGCAACGGGAGGAGTCACGTGTGATCCAGGGGGTCAAACGATGAAGATCGCATCTTTCAGCCCCTCACCCGACCGGTTGGTCACTTCCAACTGATCGGGTGATGCACGCGTGCACCACCCAAACACAAGCTGGAGCGGTCAAGAAGTCACCCGGTCGGTTCAGAGACCGGTTCAAACGTCCCAACTCTCTGGAATTTAATGCTGAATGCCAACCGATCGGGTGACCTTCACCCGATCGGTTCACCTGTAGCCAATTCTCCGAAGCCAAGACACGGAGAGCTCAATCGACCGGTTCACCCGACGGCTCGAAGATCCAACCGGTCAGCTTCAACCCTCAACCGACCGTGCCGTATGATCGGGTGAAGTCCCATGCTGAGCTGCCGAAGAACGAAGTAGGTCACTCGATCGGTTGACTTTTCAACAGATCGGGTGATATCGTTTTCTATATATATGACCCCTAGGTTTTCCAGAAAGGAGAGTTGTTATTTTTTGCTGTTTTTCTCTCTCTTGACGGCTGTAATTTTTCAGATATTAGTAAGTTGACTGATCTTTGTTAAACTTTAATATAGTGTTATCTGCATTACTCTTACTACTTTTTAATCGCCTGATCATGTTTCTAACGGTCGATTTTGATTTGGATTGCTTTTTAGTAAATATGTGTGAGTAGTTCCCAAATATGGGATTTTGGTGGAAACCCCTTCGTGGGTTCTCCCCGATGCGCCCATAGGACTAGGAAATCGATAGGGATTAAGAATCTACCGGTTACGTGGGGTGTTTTATTGTCATCGGCGGGAAAAAGACCGCCTTTGACCGTTGGGCCAAGTGGGAATAAACTTGGCGGTTGACTCCCTAGCCATAGCTCACACCCTTAGTGTAGACGTCGAATCCTAGCGCGCGGGAGCGACAAGATGAGACGTTGGGAGTTATCGTTGCGAGCTTAGTGCTCCCGGAGTCGGTCAGTGTTAATGGACATGGGAATGCCCACTGACCGAACCCGGGAAGTCCGGCGTATCATCCTGGGCATCGACCGGAATATCGGGCCCATGGGACGCTGGTACCACTCTTAGAGGCAACGTCTCACCATTAGACCCTAATTCCGATCATTATCCTACCCGTAGGCCGTATCGATGAGAATCGCACGATAGGGTGGAAACCGAAGTCCTGGGTTTTCCCTTTATATTGTCTATCCCTCGTATTCTATTTTCTGTGACAACCCATCATCCGATTCGGGCTAGCTCGCCCATGGGGTGAATCCGATCCTTCTTGACACAAGCACAACCATGCCTCCCTGAGTTCGACCCCCAAGCCATACTACAACACCGTGTGCTTTCGGTTATAAATATTTAAATCTCACGCCCCCAATTATATATTGCACACATCTGACGTGCAAAAGCAGGGGACGTCAAGCTTTATGGCGCCTTTGCCGTGGAGTTGGTTATAAATATTTGAAAAGTCAACCGATCGGGTGACCTGCTTCGTTCTTCGGCAGCTCGGCATGGGACTTCACCCGGTCATACGGCACAGTCGGTTGAGGGTTGAAGCTGACCAGTTGGATCTTCGCACCGTCGTGTGAACCGGTCGGTTGAGCTCTCCGTGTCTTGGCTTCGGAGAATTGGCTACAGGTGAACCGATCGGGTGAAGGTCACCCGATCGGTTGGCATTCAGAATCAAATTCCAGAGAGTTGGGACGTTTGAACCGGTCTCTGAACCGACCGGGTGACTTCCTGACCGCTCCAGCTTGTGTCCGGGTGGTGCACGCGTGCACCACCCGATCGGTTGGAAGTGACCAACCGGTCGGGTGAGGGGCTGAAAGATGCGATCTTCGTCGTTTGACCCCCTGGATCATGCGTGACTCCTCCTGTTGCTTCGGGGACTCATGATATCGTCGTTTTATGTCCCCTACACCGGTAAACTCCTGTAAATATACAAAAACACGAAAAAGTGAAAGAAAACAAGAAAACACGAGAAAACGAATACAAGACGATGGAAAATAGCGGGAAAACACAGAAGAAAACGTGCGTGAATATATGAAATATAAACGCACATTAGTACGACATTGACTTTCCCAGGATGGTACTGAAGGTCAATGTCATAGTCTGCCATGAGCTCTATCCATCGTCTCTGCCGCATGTTGAGCTCCTTCTGAGTGAAGAGATACTTCAGACTTTTATGATCCGAGAACACCTTCACATGCTCTCCCAATAGGAAATGCCTCCAAATCTTCATTGCAAAAATCACTGCTGCCAACTCAAGATCATGTTGGGGTAGTTCTTCTCATGGATCTTCAACCGCCTGGATGCATATGCTACGACTCGACCGTGCTGATGTAGCACACATCCAAGTCCTTTACCAGATGCATCACAAAAGACTTCGAATCCTCCTAATCGATCTGGAATGATCAAAACAAGTGCAGTCGTCAATCTCTTCTTCAGCTCCTGGAAAGCATCCTCACATACTTTCGACCAAACAAACACCACATCCTTTCTTGTCAACCACGTCAAGGCTCCTGCGATCTTCGAGAAGTCTTTAATAAACCTCCGGTTGTAGCCAGCGAGTCCCAAGAAACTTCGAATCTCGGTCACCGTTCGGGGAACTGGCCAGTTTTGAACTGCTGCTACCTTTTCAGGATCAACAGCAATCCCTTCTCCGGACACTATATGGCCTAGAAACGCCACTTGTTCAGCCAGAACTCACACTTGCTACTTTTGGCATAAAGCTGGTGTCTTCTTAGAGTCTCAAGAACCTTCCTGAGATGCTCTGCATGCTCTACTGCATTCTTCGAGTAGATGAGAATGTCGTTGATGTAGACTACTACGAACTTGTCCAAGTATTCATACAACACTTGGTTCATGAGACTCATAAATACCGCGGGTGCATTGGTCACACCAAACGTCATTACTAAGTACTTATGATGTCCGTATCTGGTCCTGAATGCAGTCTTGGAAACATCTTTGTCTTTCTCCTTCACTTGATGGTACCCTGTCCTCAGAACTAGCTTCGAATAGACGCTTGATCCACCAAGCTGGTCGAAAAGATCGTCGATGCGCGGTAGAGGGTACTTGTTCTTCACGGTGACTTTGTTTAGCTCACGATAGTCAATGCACATACGAAGGGATCCATCTTTCTTCTTCACCAGTAATATAGGAGATCCCCAGGGAGATACACTGGGTCGTATTCATCCCTTCTTCAGAAGCTCATCTAGTTGGGCCCGCAAATCTTCTAGCTCAGATGGTGCTAAACGATATGGTCCCTTAGATATTGGTTGAGCTCCTGGCATTAGTTCAATGGCAAATTTGAGAGTGTGATCCGGAGGCAAACCTGTAAGGTCGTCTGGAAACACATCCAAGAACTCTCGAACCACTTCTGGTATCTCGGGCTCAGCTTCCATTGCGGCTGCTACTGCTTCGGCCGATCTGGCTCTGTACTCCACTGGGCCTACCGATCTGCTTCCGCTAATGAACTCGAATTTTGGATGATCATGAATCTCAAAGACTACCCTCCTTTGACTACAGTCGATGGTGGCATGGAAAGTCCCCAACCAATCCATCCCTCGAAAGTGATAAGCACTCGGGTCAGCTTTCTGCTCTCTAAGCAAAGCCTGCTCCAAAGCTTGTCCAACTTGCTGATGAAGGGCATACATGCCCCGCATGCAATCTTCTGAAGACAATGGTGCGGTTGGAAATGCTGTCGCGTTTGGACCGGTGTTGGCTCTATTACTAGCATCATTCTGGTTGGGACCCTCATTCGGGTGATTGATCCCGGATCCAAACGCACTGTCCTCGCTTCCTGAAGTGTTCCTTTCCATTGCCTACCTGCGGTTCATAAGGTTTGATCAGTTCCTTTGAATATTTTATACGTCATATTCTGAACTTCCAGTACTGTTCATGTGGTATTTAGCGTGGACCTGCATGGGCCACTAAACCTGTAATGACCCACTCTCGGGGCCCTTTACTGTTTGGAACATGCACAAGTCCTGCTAGGCACCAATGAAGTCAATACAGGCTCTGTTGCAGAAATACGCCAAAATACTCATACATGGAAGTGGTATTAACCTTATTACAAACCAGCAGCGTACATGAAAGGAAATACAACTCGAAGTACAAATACACACCAAGCAAGCCACTCTGATACATATAATAAAAACACACTCACACTCACACTTAGTAACCAGCGTCCTCCTGGTCAAACTTTACAGCAAACTCAGCGTCTGCAGTCCCTGTTGCAACTTCTTCAACCTGTGCTGTATTTGGCGAGACCACCACAAAAAGAAGGGTCGCCAGGATCAGACGTAACTCAAAATATCTTTAAATTGAAATAGTTGTAAAACAATAAACAAGCATGGAAAAACTAGCATGTCAATCAAAAGTGACAAGAAGTAAAGTGCGTACAATAGGGCAGAAAAGTAACATAACAGATTTACAACTATTTCAATTCTGTCAGCAATAAACAATATTTAAAAAATGACCAGTTACGAGGTTTTAGTTGTGCCTGATCCTACGTGACTTATAAAGGGAAGTACGATATGCAACCAAGAGTCCACCTGATATCCCGGTTACAACAAAACGATACGATACAATCAAAACGGTACTATTCAACAAAACGATACGGTTCAATCAAAATGGTACTATTCACTGCAGATCGGGCTGGTCGCTCCCGCACTTCCACAATTATAAGGTAGCCCAAAAACCCTGTGTGTGTGTGTGTGTGTGTGTGTGTGTGTGTGTGTGTGTGTGTGCAGGTTATCGTACTTACCATTTATGAGTCAATTACTATTCTCACTTTTCCAATTACATCTTTCGGTTAAGCATGTCACAGAGTCCAAGGCAATTTACAGTACAGTGCAATTACGATACTATGCAACTTATCGAGTTTAGCTAACTGTTCAAGTGAAAAACTTTGGTAATAAAAAGAAACTAATTTTGGCATGCATCAATATTGTTTTTAAACCCTATAGCTAGGGTACGACGAGTTACCGATTTTCCCTGTAGTGAAAGGCACGTTTTGAAAGGCGGTTGGTGTACCTGATTCACATGCATTACATAACAAGTTAGCTACACAAATAAAACTTTATAGGATACTATATAATTACGTCATTAACTTATATAATAAACTAACTTAGCTTATTAATAATTTAACTTATACAACTTATTAAGCTAATATAACTTATTAATTAACTTAAATAACTTAACTCTTATAAAAAATATAAATTACTTAACTTTTAACCTCACTTAAACTAAACTAACTAATAACTTAGTTAAAATAATAACTTATACAGCTATGAATACATATTGGTAAAGTTATATAAATATCTCACCTTTATTACCTCCCACTCTCTCTCTCTCTCTCTCTCTCTCTCTCTCTCTCTCTCTCTCTCTCTGTCTATCTATCCTTCGTTTCTGTCTTTCTCTCTCTCTCTTTCTTTCTTTTTTGTCGAAGCTTGCAGGGGGGAGCCAGGGGGCCGGCCTGGGGCGACGCGACGGTGGCCTTGGGCAGATCAACGACGGTGTTAGGGGGCTGGGGCGGCGCGAGGCGTCACGAGGCGGCACGAGGCGATGGGATCCGGTAGGGCGGCGGCAGGGATGAGGGGTGGTCGGCCTAGGGAAGGGAGAGGAGGAAGAAAAAGGAAGATGAGGGTTTTGATCGAGTTTAAATCTGAAATTCTTTTCAGATTTGTTTGAATCTATAGCTATATGTTTTGATTGGTTTTGGATCTTGATTTTTGGTGTTTTCAGATTTGAGGTTGAATCTGAAATTGATTTTGGGATTTTGGATTTGGGTTTCTTTGATTTTGGTGTTTGAGCAGGGTTGCAAATGGTTTCTGATTTGTTTGATTTTTGGCAGTGATGAAGAGGGAAGATGATGAAACTGTGAAGGGGGAAAGAATTGTGTGAGGGGCTGATCAATGTTGCAGGGGAGTTGATCGGTGATCCTTGAAGAAGGAAGAGGCAGGGGACAAGGTTCATTAACGGGAGAAGTTTAGTCAAGAATTAGATTTAAAATTAATGAAGTTTGGTAGGGGTTTTGACTAACATTTTTAGGGGGTGAACTGAATGTGTTTTGTGGAAGGTACCGGGCTTGGAATGAGAAAAACGTGGATGGGTTTGTTAGAAATTAGGTTGGTAATTAATACGAGGTAATTATTAATTAACTAATTAATTAACCAAAGTAATTAATGGTAGATTAAAAATTATTGGTAATTATTAAAATAAATTAGTTAAAGTAATTAGTAAATTAAATTAACTATAGTAACTATTTAAACTACGATGAAAAATTTAGACGCGCTCGTGTCGATACGTAGAAAAGAAATTACGCTGATAAAATATTCGGACAACTGAAGAAAAATACAATCGCACACGCAAACAAACGTACCTAAAAATACCAGCCGTTACAAAGAATTGATTAAAATTGTCTGGGCTGGGCCTTGATTGCTATGAAGAGCCCGTTACAAACCCGAACTTGCACAAGTTTGGCCCAAATTGGTTTCATCAAGAAATCTTCCCTTAAATAATCCCTTTATTTGCTTACTTATATAAAGTTAATGAACCGGCTCATTGCATAAATTTAAAATAGAAAAATTAATTTTATGGCCCATCTGACTGTGGAAAAGATATTATTTGGTTAAAAATACATTCACACGGTTGTATGTCATATGGGGTTAAGCATCATATACACATCAAAATCTTCAACATGCGTTATTTTTTTCGAGAATTTGAATGTTCATTTTGATATATACATTCTAAAATCTTAAAACCATGAATATTGGGTGAACTTAGGTGGGTTTTCCCGTTCATCCATTCGTCGCAAATTCACCGATTTTTGCATGAATAAAACTTTTGCACGAATTAATAAATGGGCAACACTTTTCGGTTTGCCCGATATTCTGTATTTTGCTGTTTTAGAATATGAAGATCAAAATGAATTCGATCATCCAAAGTAAATTACAATTAAACCACATAGTATATGCGCCACAAAAAAACAATGTTTTAACTCTGTCACCAACTCTGGCGTTGACGTCCGAATCGATGTCTGTCTTTAATTACTTTTATCACGTTTCCAACCACACTTCCCTCTATTACTCCTCTCTCATTTCATCTCTCAATCATACCCCTTCCAAGTATTAACCATAATCCACCATTTTATCCGCCTCCCGAGTTTAGGATGTGGGTTTTATTGATAAAAAAGAAGAATCTACATCAACCAAGTCACATGGTTGCACGATTCGTTGAAAAGGAAATGACATCTAATTTTTCTTCCCATAACATGTCAAAAATTAACTTCTCGAAACTACAACAACAACAGGACACTTGTTAAGAGTTGAGAAATCATAGTCTATGGTATAGGCCATAACTCTTTTATTAATATGATTCAAACGTTATAAGATGGTGGATACCAAGGGTCAAGGCCCATTCATAACACTTTCTCTTATCCATCCATCATTTGTAAAATAGACATATGAATGTTTCAAGATTCACAGTGCTTATGAGTATCACAGAGGGTGGATATTTCTGGATTCTGGTTTAGAGACTACAAGTCTCTTTATCTTCTCATGTTCTGTGGATATCACTATAGGTGGATACTTCTGGATCCAGAATTAATGTGGTTGCCTCGTTAAAACATTTGGCTATGCCAAACCCAGTGGGAAAAGTATAGCTTAAGGAAAAAGAGTACAACTCTACATTTTGTAAGGTCCCATGCTATGAGAAAAACACTAGAAGGGTGGTTGAATAGTGTTTATGAAATTTAAAACGATAGTTACACCAAATGAAATTACTAACCACCAATTAACGCGGAAAGTAAATATATCCTAAATAGAAACAATGCTAACACAAAGATGTTTCAAGGGTTCGGATTACCCAAGTCAACTCCCGACTTATTCCCGGTAATCATACGTCCCTTCCATCCGGATACCACCGGATACTCAAGTTAGAACCCTAACTTGAGGTTTCCTTTAAACCCACTTGTAGCAACTCTACAAGTGAAATCGAAATACACTCGATGTCCTTGACTCCCACAACTTGGAAGCAAGCAAATCACTCTCACAAACCGAGAGTTAATCTAACAACGAAATATATGAAATATTGAAATTGCAACACTTATAATCACTTATGCCTTGAAGTGGAGCTTGAAGGAGCAAGTGTGTTGTGTATTGAGGTTTCTTTTGAAAGAGAGAAAAGCCCTTTCTCTTGTCACCACCAATTGCCTAGAAGATTTCACTTTGATTCTAGGTTGGAGAGCAAGAGAAGAAAAGATTGGAATTCTAGGGCTTTTGGATTTTCAGAGCTTGAGAAGCTTGGAGATTAAAGCTTATTGTTTTCAATAGAAGATGAGTAACTGTAATGGCCCATAGTGCCATATACGTTAGGACCTATCTTTTTGTGTGATATATCGTGTATGTATGTTAGAATACGTGTGTAATGTGTATAATAATGGAATGCAGTGTGTGTTACTGTATAGTGACATGTTGATATATTAATACTGGTGTATTATTACTTATCGTTGAATTAGTAATATTAATGTGTTAGTACATGTATTAAGAAGGATGTTTATTCAGTAATGTAGTGAGTAATGTATTATTGTGCATCGTTATTCTTTTTATTATTATAATTATTGTTGTTATTAGTATTATTGTTAGTCTTAGTAGTATTATTATATGTGAATGACATTCTTGTGTAGTGTGTGTGCATAGAGTAGGGGTTATGTGTAGAGTGATGGATCCTTGGTAATTAGAAGATGGAGTGTCTTATGAAATGGGTTAGTGTAAGGAGTGGGCTTAGTGTGAAAAGGGTTGGGGTTAGTGGCATTTTTGTAATTAGTGAGGAGTGTGTGTGCATAATAGAAGAGTGTAAAGTAATGGCATTTTTGTAATTAAGTGTAGGTGTGTGAGGTAAGATGACATGTGCAAAGGGATGGCAAACTTGTAAATAAAACTCCAAATCGAAGGGCATTTATTTAGGAGTATTAAGAATGGCATGAGTAGTAATTTGGTATCCAAGTGTAGGGGCAATTATAAAAGGGCTTTGTGCAATGACAAACGTGTAATAAAAGGGAATTTTAGAAGAAAATATCTCTCCCTTTAATTATCTCCTCTTCTTCTACATTCTTCTCTTTCTTTCCTTTTTGTTTTCTTTTCATTTTCTTTTTTATCTCTTTGTTTCCTTCATGGGGCCAAATTCTATGACATACCAAAAAAAACCAAAAGAGGAAAGAAAAAGAGAGAGACGTAAAGGAAGGAGGAGTGATGAAGGGAGAGAATTAAGGAGAAGCTTGTAAAGGAACGAGAAGAAGATTAAAGGATGAGCAATGATGGAGGGCTTGATTGAAGGAGGAATCAATGGATCTTAAGAGGAAGTTTTGAAGGAGTAAAATCAAGCTACATTAGGTAGGATTCCCTACTTCGTGCAATAAATCTTAATTTGGGAGTGTTGTAGAAATTGTAGCATTAATTAACTAAAAAAATTGTAGTGTTTAATTGATATCCTAATGAAAGTTAGCATCTTTCTTATTCACTATGCCATAATTTGTGCTAAAGGTGGAAATTTTCATGGCCTTCTTCACTAAAGCTAGCCTTTTATTACACCATGTAAATGGCAATGAGTCTTCTCACTAATTAGGATTTTATTGAAACCAAAGCCCTTGATTGGTTAACATGTTAATTAGAATGGTATTGATTTCATGCAACTCCCATTAATTTTCATAAAGATTGTACCTTGTGGTTTATGTTGTCTTTTAATTTAAATGCTTGCATTTTAGTTACTAAAATTGCCAACTTGTTACATGTTAGTCATTAAAGTTCTCATAATTTGCTAAAGAATGCTCTTAGGTTGTTAAAATGACTAAGTCACCTAAAGCTTGTATGTTGAACCTTAAATGCAATGGATTCATTATTGTTGTATAATGAAAATATTATATGCAAGTAAGAACTGTGAAGGGCTTGTGCATGTTGGATTTGGAGGATGTTAGTGATATTTCAAGGAAAATGGTTCATGTTGCAAGAAAATCCCTAATGAGGTTATGTTTATGCTTTTGAGTTTGGAGCATGGTAAATGTTAATGGAGAATGTTGTATGTTGTATGGAGAATGTTTATGTTGTATGCCATTCTCTTAAGGATTGGCGTTGCATGGAGGATGGTGTATGCTGCATGGGGAATGGTTTATGTTTCACAATGAAGTATTATGGAAATTAGTTCATGTTGCATAGTAGCCTCTTAATTTAAATGCAATTTTAATATGCTAGCCTTATGGTTTCTTTTATGTCGCTTTTATGTTAACATGTTACCTTAATGTAGTTTAAGAAAATTTCCTTAATGGTATATTAAATTGAACCACCCTAAGTAATGTCCCATTTGGATCCTTTATGGCATGTAATATATTGAACCACTCTAACGTATGTTGTTGTTGCATGCTTTATGTTTCAATATGTCACCTTTTAATCTTGTATACTAATTTTGAATGCGAATTTGAAATATGTAGCCCTGTTGTGTAAATGCAAATCTAATGGTGTATGCATTTCAATAACTCTAATGTTGTGTGCAATTTAAATGCTGTTCAAATGCAATTTCCATGCATGCTAGACTTGTCACCTAATGTAGTTGAACACAATTTTCCTGATGTTGCATGCTTGCTTACTTGACTTAAATGTTAATGAATGATAGGGATGCATCGATCTGCAACATGGCAGGTGAGCACCCTAGAATGGGGTTGGGGGAGAACTGGGTACTAGAAGGGTATGAAGGCTTGACTATGTGTTATGATGTTGATGTACCTTGCTCAGTTTTGGGTACTTTGTGGTGTTTTCTGTACCTTGCTCAGTTTCGGATACGATGAGTTGTGATGTTGTAGAGTTTTTCTCACTTGCACCCCCATGCGGGTGAATGGGTGGAGTGAGAGGCCCTGTTAAGGAAACAATGCTCGTGTACCACTGGCGGGTGCTCCTTACTGTCCCAGCTTGGGGTGGAGTCTAGTCCCTCAGATTCAACGACACAACCAGGTCTCCAAATAAAATGTAATTAAACGTTTAATTGCTGTAAATTCCATATATGCAGTTTGTTTCTTTTTCCTTGCCTGATGAGATAACGTTTCTTTTCATGCCATGTACTAGTTCGTGATTCAAAACAACATTCCCAAATTAATATTTATTTATTGCACGAGTTGGGTTTCCTACTTGGACACGCTTTGACGTGCTCTAATTTGTGGTTTCAGGTTTATGGAGCTGGAGGTAGGGAGATAGAGTTGGAGTTTATGGTTGAAGAGTTTAGGTTGTGAGTTGGGTGAAGAGGGGAGAGGACGAGAGTTTTGTACTTATTTGGTTGGGGTATCTTTTGGGGCGAGAGGCTGATGTACTTGATGCCTGTATAAGTTGATGTATAATGGACTGTTATATATAAATACAGTGTTTGCCTTTGTTTCCTCTGTGTAGTTGTATTGTAGTTTTTGGTTTTTGTTCCTTCTGTGTCTTGTCTGGGTTGTTTAAATTTGGGAACATTACAGGTACTGCCCCAGTAGTGCGCAATGGACCTGCATCGTCCTTGTTGCACTCTCTCTTTCCTCTACTTTTTTTTCACACCCGCCTCTTCGGGATCACCTGGGACTGATTCGTACTTTCCGGGTATCCTGGGGAGTGGGGAGTTATAGTAACCTATCAATGGAACAGTAGAAGCCCTTTTTATAGGTTTCCCAAAATCCTCAAACAGAATCTCCAAAACCTCCTTTGAAATCCGTGGAGAAAAAGCCAACGGATATAATTTACACAGTCGATAGTCGACTGTTGAACAAAACACAGTCAGCTGCTGCACTGTGTCAGAGGGTATTTGAGAATTCAAATGGTAACTTATCACGTGGACAGTCGACTGATGAAGAGAAGACGTGCGCCTGTAAAACCAACAGGCGACTGATAATCTTTCTATAGGTGACTGGCCGCAAAATGGATAAGCTGAGAAAATCTCAGAAAGTTTTAGGATGACAGGACAGATGACTGATTGGAACACACAGGCGCCTATGCCATGGGCAGGCGACTGTGAAACCGACATCAGTTGAGTGTCACAAAACCTGAAACTTTCTAGAGAGCTGAGTCTGCAGAGAGATCAAAGACAGACGACTGTTGAAGCATTGACAGTCGACTGTTTTTATGGACAGTCGACTGTAAATACATCATCAGTCGACTGGCACTAAAATGATAAACATTACAGAGAGCAGATTTTGCAGAGTAATCATAGACATGCGACTATTGAAGAATTGACAGTCGATTGTGCCTTGGACAGGCGATTGTTAATACAACATCAGTCGACTGGCCAGATGAAATTAAAAGTGATATTTGGGCTGAAGATAGACAGACGATTGATTAACAAATCATAGTCGACTGTTTTGAGGCAGGCGATTGTAAAACGTTCAGCAGTCGCCTGAAGAAGTTAAAGCTTAGAAAACCCAAAAATCAAGTGATTAAATATGTGCATAACAGGCGACTGTAGAACAAATCACAATCGACTGTTTTGAGACAGGAGACTGTAAAACGTTCAGCAGTCGCATGTTGAAATCACAACATGCACATGCTTGAGTAAAATGAATTGGAGTCTAAGGAAATGTGATCTAATGATTTCCTAGGACAGAAATGAAGATGTGTGTGTGTGTGTGTGTGTGTGTGTCCCAACATAGTTCTACTTCTAAGCTACATACTAGAAGAGAATAAAAGAATTACATTTTGTAGAAGTCTCTCTTCTATCCAAAGTATGAGCTTGAAGTCTTCTAGGAGCTTCAATCATCATCTTTAATTATCCAATCCACTTTTCATGCTTTCAATGATCTTTGAGTGACATCCATTGCTAATTGATCTTCATGATATGCTTAAGCAATGGATTAAATGTAAATAGGGGATTAGTCACAAGTATTTATGTTTGCTCATCATTAACACTAGTAGGGAGAAGCCTAATACTCAACTTTCTCCCCATTTTGATGATGACAAACAAACATAAACAAAAACATAAATAATTGTGCTTAATGAAAAACTTACTCCCCCTACATAGATGCCAATCAAGTTAGTCAATGTATATAAGGGCATCTATAGATCAATTGAAGCAAGCAAGTAAGATATGAAAGAATGAAATGATTTTCTTGAAATCTAGGATTTTATAATCCAAGTTTATTATATCTTACTCCCCATGAATCTAAGGCAACTTCAATCTTAGATTCAAGTTTAGAATTAGAATTCACTTAGCACATAATTATGATATGTTTATTTCTCTCCCCCTATGGCATTATCCAAAAGGTGGGAGTAGAATAACAATAACAATCGTACCAATTAAGTACTAAAACTATCTTGAGAGTTTAAAGATAGGATGTATATCAAATATGATACCAACATAAAATCGGAGACAAAATAACCACGAAGGTGCATCTCATTGATATATATATACCAAAAACTCATAAACACAAGAAATCTTAGTTGACGAAAGGAACGAGAATCCAATATCAACATTTCAATCCAAATGAGAAAAAACGTCTCACATCACATCATGTATATAATATAGCATGCAAAGAGAGACAATTTCACAAAAGTTCACATAATTAACATATAACAATGAGACAACACACACACACACACACACACACACACACACACACACACACACACACACACACACACACACACACATATCTGAAGCATACCCCTCTCTTCCAGTGCGAGGCCTCTGTTCTGGACTCGGGTTCTTGGAAGCACGTTCTTCGCTATCGTGATGCTGCTGCCTCCTGTTTCCGTATGATTATGGGTGATGGGTGCTCCTCGTCCTTTTGGTTCGATCCTTGGCTTCCCTGTGGGCCCCTGGCAAAGTTGTGCCCCCTAGCCTCAGATCTCGTCGTGTCTTTGACTTCTGGGATGGGAGTACTTGGCGCCTTCCTGCCTCCGTCGCCCACCTCCTCCCCCACCTTGCTTCGTGCTCCCTCCGGGATGGCCCGGACTACTAGGATTGGGCTTCGACTGGAGGGTGTTCTCTTCGGTCTGCCTAGTCCTCCACTCGTCGGCTTGCCCCCTCCTCCCGACTTGCGGCTCTTTGTTGGTTTCCTAGGCATGTTCCTAAGTTCTCGCTTACCTTGTTGTGGGCCCTGTCTGATCGCCTCCCTACCTCTCACCAGCTCGCCCGGCGTGGCATCTTGGAGCTGTCCCCCTGTGTTCTTTGTGGCTCCCACCCGGAGTCGGCCAGACATTTGTTCTTCCGCTGTGATTACAGCGCTTTTGTCTGGGCTGTCTGCAAGCTCCGGCTCGGCTTTCCCTCGTGCTCCAAATCCATCACCGTGGAAGCTCACATGCTTAAGCGGAGATTTGGAGCAAGGGGGAATACCTCTACCCAGGGTAAGCTTTCTAGGCTTGTTTTCTCTGCAGCCATCTGGCATATCTGGCGGGAGCGCAACTGTCGGATCTTCCGCTCCAGGCTGTCCCCGAGGGACGTCCTCCTTGCTAGGATCTCTTCTGATGTCCATGACACTATGATCTCCTGTGACCTTGATGACGTTGAGTCTGTTGACCGTCCGTTTTTTGGGAACTGGGGGCTTTTCTAGGTCGTTTTTCTGTGTCCCCCCAGTACAATTTTCTTTTCTTTTCTTGGCATGTACCTGGTAGTTCTAGCGTGAGGTGAATGCTTCCCAGCCTCTCCCTCGCCTGCTCTCCTTGTTGGTTGGTGCCTTGATGTAGCCCCTTGTTTATATTTATATACACACTCACTTACTTTTCTCACTCACACACACACACACACACACACACACACACACACACACACACACACACACACACACACACATAATCCAAAATTACAAGGAGTACAAAATGAAACAACAACTCTATGTATATCCAAAAGTATATGAATGACATACATACATCATCATACATCAGAACTCAAAACAAAAATAAATTGACACTCAAACGCTCAACCCTAACAAAAAAATCTAGGCCTAAGGGTGAGTGCTCTCAGCGGAGTGTCAATCCATATCTGCAGCCGAGGAGGTAACCAACACAACCTGGAACTCCTGGGCATCTGGATCAATCGAAGAATCCTCTGGATGTGGAGCAGCAACAACAGCAGGTGAGACATCCTGAGGAGCCAGCGAAGTAACCGGGTCAGGAGTAGTAACACCAGAATGCTCCAAAATCTCAGTAACGACTGGAGGAGGAGGAGGAGGCTGAGAAGGCTGATGAGATAGTACAAAAGCTCTGAGATGATCATGGAAAGAAATGATCTGATACTGGAACATCGAATGAAATAATTCATATAAACCAGAAACCTTCTCGTCCAATAAGACACGAGAGGGTGCAGCTGAGGAAGAGGGCTAATCATATGATGAAATGGTGGTTGACGACGGAGCTGAAGAAGATTGCCTCTTCTTTAATGCCGTTTGCATAGCCGAAGAGGACTTCGACTTAGCAAAAGCATCAAGAAGAGGACCAAGTGGTATAGGCTTATAAGGAGTCAAATCAATCACGAAATGACGAAAGACCAATGTGAGGAGTCCTCCATAAGGAATGTGAGAGGAGGCAGTAGTGAACTCAAACTTGTCCATCCGATCAAGGAGGACTCGGGCCCAGTTTACTGGCATACCAGAAAAGATAGCATACATGCAACGAAAGATCTCCTAAGAAGGCTGATCAGAGGAGCAATACTTCGGCAAGATGTTGGACTTCACCACTAGGTGAACAACCCAACCTCAAGCAAAGAACATAGAGGCCCTGACGCCTGAAGAGAGGTAGGAAGGGATCACAGTGAACATGTCCTGAAGGACATTCTGATCAAGATCTCCAACATCAAAGAGGGAGATGTCAGCAGGTAAAGATCCAGTGGAGGGAATCCTAAGAATGGTTCCTAGGAGAGTAGGGTCAAGCCTGAAACGGTTCCCCTAAACAACTGTGTCTATCTCCCCAGTGTCAACATACTTATCGCGAATGCGGTTGGCATAAAATAGTTTGACAATGAATGGATATGCACGAGGGGAGTCCACATGAGAGAATCGAAAAAGATCACCCAAATGGGTTGACGTGAGAATCTCTGAGAGTCACTCAGTAGTGAAGGTCTGAAATACAATAAAACTATCACAAAGGAGCTTGATCCCTAGCATGGCATGGAACTTTGCCAGACAAGCATCATCTCGGCAAATGGGAACTAGAGGATCTGCAGAAGAAGGCTCAGGAGGATTTTTGGCCTTGGGTAGAATCGGGAATAGACTCGGGCTGGGTGTCTGCAGCCACTTGAGCAGACTCAGCCTCAGTAATAGGCTCATTGATGTGAACACTAATGTGTTCACGCTGACGCTTCGGAAGAAGCTCAACATAGGCTTCATCTTCGGAGGAAGAAGAAGTGGAATCGACAGAGGCAGACGAAGCCAAAATGTTGGAGGGAGGTTCAGGGTGCTTGGTGCGAGCTTTGTAGGGTATCTTGGATTTGGCAGTAGAATGCAGGGGTTTCCTAGGGCGTCTAGGAACAACGGCCTTCCCTTTGGTCTTCGGGGCCATTGTACGAATCCAAAGATACGAAAGTAATGCACGAAATCGAATCGAAAAACGAAAGTGACTACCTAATACGAGACGATCGACGGAGAAGAGTCAATCGAACTAGCAATCAGAGGATTGGGAGAATGATCGTAGACTGGAGCTTCGAACCGACGAGAAATCGACAGCAACAGTTGAAATCGAAGGGGAAGACGAGGGAAGTCGAGTCGGATGAGTGAGAATAACTGAAGTGAATCGACGGTCGTCGAGTTTATAAGATGGGGTCAAAAGATTCTGGGCCGTTAGTTCGATAGATCGACGGCTCAGATCAAGTTAACGAACCGCCCCAGAAGTTGACAGTCGACTGATGAACAATCGTCAGTCGACTAGTGGATAGGATAGAGATTGGCCTGGGTTGACAGACAGTCGACTATAGAGTAATTCATAGTCATCTGTCGGAGAGACAGTCGACTGTAATTTACACAGCAGTCGCCTGACAAAGAATCAAAAAATATGATGATAAAACAGAGACATCTCAAGATTTGGACAGGCGCCTGATGACCAAAATGCAGTCGCCTGTCGTAGAGACAGTCGACTGGAAATTGTCCATCAGTCTCCTGTGCGAAAAATACAATCTACAGTAAGAAAGTTTGAGTTTGGGCAAGCGACTGTCGAAGGAATGACAGTCGTATGTCCTGGTCCAAAAATGCACAATTAGGTTAAAATCCAGATGATAGAGACAACTTACCCTAGGATCTATACTCTGACATAACTCAAATCAAGAAATCAATATCAAAATATTATAGATTACATACGAATTACGTAAATTAATCCAAACAATCGAAATCATCAAAATCTCAAATACATCTCTTAAAACAAATATATGTGAAACATATAGCTTGTAAAAAGCAAGAGAAGTAAAAATGATGATATGAGTTCAAGCATGATGTAACATGAAAGTATGAACTCCTACAATTCATATTCACCCATAATCCCTAATTCTCCACGCAACCTCACAAATGAATCTTCTTTAAGAGATTTGGTGAAGATTTCGGCGATTCATTTTTAGGTTTCAATGTACTCTAAGATGATGTCCTTCTTAGCTATATGATCATTAATACAATGGTGACTCATATCTATGTGTTTGGTACGGGAGTGATGTACCGGATTCTTGGAAAGACAAATTGCACTTTGGTTATCAACTATGATAGGGCAAGTATCACAATTGACACCATAGTCCTTAAGTGTGTGTCTTATCCAAAGAACTTGTGCACATGCACGACCCACGGCAATATATTCCGCTTCAGTCGTGGACAAGGATACTGAGTTCTGTTTCTTGGAAAAACAAGAAACTAGGGAATTTCCTAGAAAATAGCAAGTGCCACTGTCACGACCCGCTTCCCTAAAATGGAGGCGAGACGTGAGAAGGTCCGCACGGGAGTGGAGCGGTGAAGCCCCAAACCCGATAAGCGTCAATTTAGTATAAGCAGGTCCCTGTAATTGCAAACGAAACAACAACAATAATAATAATATGAGACGGATATAAAATACCAATCCCACAATTGTCCACAAAGTATTCAACATCACAGAAAAGCCACCAGGCTAAAAAAAGTCTAAGGCCCAGAACAAGGCCAAACAAAAGCAACGACATAAATAAGTATAGGTGCCACGCACCAATAACAAAACAACTGTTTAACAAAAATAAAGCACAACGGAGACACTAGGACTGGTCCCCAGTGTCTACGTACTCCCCGTCCAACACGGGCTCAAGCTCGGCGTCCGCAAACACCTCACCCTCAGCGGGCAACTCAGGCTCAAGGTCTAACATGCGTCACCCAAAAGAGAAAGGGGCACATGTCAGCAAGTCTAAAAGACTTGGGCAAGGAAACTGAAAGTAAGGCAACTAGCAACCTAACAGTTTAGTATGCATGACATGGCAGTTATAACATGAGTGCACAATTTAAAACAAGGCAAGACTATTTGTACATGAGAGCAACCATCGGGACAAGACAAGAGTAGCCACGCTACTAACATTCTCAATCAATTCACATTGTTGTAGGTGTTTACGCCCTTCGCTGAATGGCAAGCATTCAGACCGATCGGCACTAAACACAATTCACATTTCACGGTTGTTTTGTAGATGTTTGCGCCCTTCGCTGAATGGCTAGCATGTCAGTCCGATCGGCCCCAAACACTACCCCACCCCAAAGAGTTTATGCCTTACAACTGCAGTTGTTGATCAAACAGACTCCCAGTTGAATGGCCGCTTAACCCTCACCCCATCCCGCACTAAACAAGCCAGGGTCCCTGAACATGAGCCCAGCAAGTGAGCCAGGGTTGCCCCGCACGGGCGCTTGTTTCTTAGTTCACAATTCAATATCGAGCGTTGGGGTTTCCAACTACAGGGCTCGCTTCTGGAACACGAGCCAGGTAACACAAGTAGTGTAGCAAAGCTACGCAATCACGGGATCACCAAAACAATGCAATGACATGACATTTAATCTGCGTACCGTTAATGGAAAGTAAACATGACATGGTAATTGTGCAACATGCTATATGTCGGAATTAGCTTCGTTGTCAAGCTAACTCCCCAATTTGCGCCTAGGCGAGTATCATTTCGTCGCCTAGTCTCTTTTACGCCTACAATAAGCAAATGGCCTAAAACATGGCCTAAACCCTAAGTGGCAAGTTTCACTTGCCTAGCACCGGGGATGACGATCACTTCGTCACACGGATGCCAATCTACGGGGAAATCGCTGTTTTGGGGGACCAATCAACAAACAACATGAATTATTATTAGGGTTTCATAAAAATTACAATAAGACATGAAAACAACGGTAGATCGATTTCTTACCGAGAGGAGGCGGAAGGAACACTCCGGGGAACCCTAGGACCAGATCTGGAAAAGTTTGGGGAAGTTTGGAGAAACTAGGGTTTAGGGGATTTTGATGGGTTTTGTTGGATTTCAATGGAGATTTGGGGAAGATGTGGGGTAGATGGAGTGAATGGATGGATTGGATGATGATTCTAGGGCTTGGAATGAAGAAATGGAGCTTGGAGGAAGATGGGGGCTCAAAGGGGAAGTTTCTAGGGTTTTGGATCGTGTTGGAGAAGAAGAAAACGAATGGGTTGGGTATTTATAGGTTGGGCTGGCGGCTGCCCAGAAATTAGGGTTTTAACACAGACTAGTCGGTCAAAGAACAACCACTGACCGACTAGTTTGGCAACTAGTCAGTCGGTCGACCAACGCAGACCGACTAAGTGCAAACAGTAACTCCTGAACGAAAATAGGATTTAGAGTTAGTCGGTCCATGAACAAGTACTGACCGACTAGTTTAGCAACTAGTCGGTCGATGAACGTTCTTAGACCGACTAAGAGTAAACAGTAACTCAACTAAAATTAAGATGATGTGTTAGTCGGTTCAAGAAGCATTGCCGACCGACTAGTTTGCAACCTAGTCGGTCAACAACTCTTCTTAGACCGACTAACGATAAATAGTAGCTTCCTCAGGAAATTAGAAAACTCACTAGTCGGTCCAAGAAGGATTTCCGACCGACTAGATCGTCATCTAGTCGGTCGGTGGCCCTTCTTACACCGGCTAATGAGCACAGAAAAGTACCGATACGGAACGCGAGGCCCCGGTATTGATTCCTAAGACTCCTAGGCTTGATCTAATAGTTAGATATGACCGTTATGAAGCCCGTCACAAACGACGTACCTCGAAATCGACGATCCTAAGGAAGAATCGAGAAAATACGACGAATCGATCGAAAATGAAAGTTACGGAGACGAAAACCACACAAGAGGAGAAAATCCACCAAAACATATATTATATTAAAATAATTTCAGACACATGGAAACCAGTCGTTACATCCTCCCCAACTTAAGAAAAATTCCGTCCTCGGAATTTCCGAATATTCACGGGTCCGAAAACAAAAGTGGGTAGCGCTCTCGCATCTCATCTTCTCTCTCCCAAGTAGACTCTCCCGGCGAACCGTGCCGCCACATCACTCTAACAAGATCGACGACCTTGTTTCGAAGTGACTTCTGACGCCTGTCCAGAATCTGCACCGGATACTGGTCATACGTCGAATCTGAGCGAACGGCGATCTCCGAGAAATCCACGGCATGAGATGGATCGCTAATGTATCGACGAAGCTGCGACACATGGAAAACATTGTGAACTCCTTCCAAAGATGGCGGCAAAGCCAAGCGATACGCTACCTCGCCAACCCTCTCCAAAACATCAAATGGTCCAATGTATCGCGGGCTCAACTTCCCACGCTTCCCAAAACGAATCACACCACGATTCGGGGAAATCTTCAAGAACACATGGTCGCCCGGCTGAAATTCCAAAGGACGACGTTTAGCATCCGCCCAATGCTTAAAACGGTCCTGAGCAATCCTCAACCTCTCCCGAATATTCCTGACGATCTCCACGGCCTCCACAATCATCTCAGGTGCCAACAACTCCCGATCTCCAACGTCATCCCAACTCAATGGCGATCGACATTTCCTCCCATAAAGAGCGGCGAAAGGCGCCATGCCAATACTCGCCTGGAAGCTGTTGTTGTAGGAAAACTCCACCAAATGCAGATGGTCCTCCCACGAACCCTTGAAATCCAACATGCACGCCCTCAGCATGTCTTCCAAAATCTGAATTGTCCTCTCGGACTGGCCATCCGTCTGCGGATGGTACGCCGTGCTGAAACTCAGACGCGTACCCAAACTCTTCTGCAAACTCTGCCAAAACTGAGATGTGAACCTCGTGTCTCTGTCCGACACGATACTCACGGGGACTCCATGAAGTCGCACGACTTCCTCCATATATCTCCTCGCTAGCACCTCCGTGGACTGTCCCACTCGGAACGGAATAAAGTGCGCAGATTTGGTCAATCGATCCACGATCACCCAAATCGCGTCATTCTGCTTCGGACTCCGAGGTAGTCCAGTCACGAAATCCATAGTGATGTGCTGCCACTTCCACTCCGGAATCGGAAGCGGTTGTAGCAACCCGGCCGAACGCTGATGCTCTGCCTTCACTTGCTGGCAAACCAAGCACTTGCCCACACTTCGAGCCACACTCCTCTTCATACCATGCCACCAAAAATTCAGGCGAAGATCCTGGTACATCTTGGTGCCACCAGGATGCACAGAATACGGCGAACTGTGTGCCTCCACTATCAACTCCTCTCTGATATCCCCAGCCGGCACACACAACCTGGCTCCAAACCTCAGCGAGCCATCCTCATGAATCAAAAAGTCAGTCCGCAGACCGGCTTCCACCTGCTCCCGAATCCTCACCAGCTTCGGATCCTCAGCCTGGCCAGCCTTAATCCGATCCACGATCGTCGACTGTACCTGCATGTACATCAACGAAGAAGCCTCCCCAGGAAGAACAATTTCCACGCCAGACTCGCAAAAATCCTGCTGCAATCTCCACTGCGAGGTCAAAATCATCACCGCTGGAAGCCTACTCAAAGCATCCGGAACCACATTCACCTTGCCGGGGTGAAACTGCAAATCAATCTCATAATCCGCCATAAGCTCCAACCATCGACGCTGTCGCATGTTGAGCTCCTTCTGAGTAAAAATATACTTCAAGCTTTTGTGATCGGTGAAAATTTTCACTTTCTCACTCAACAAGAAGTGCCTCCAAATCTTAAGAGCAAAAACAACGGCAGCCAACTCCAAATCATGCGTCGGGTAATTCTTCTCATGAACCTTAAGCTGACGAGACGCATACGCCACAACATGCCCGTGCTGATGCAACACGCAACCAAGACCCTTGCCAGAAGCATCGCAAAAGATCTCAAATCCACCGTTGCGATCAGGCACGACAAGAATAGGGGCACTCGTCAACCTCTCCTTCAGAACACCAAAAGCACTCTCACAATCACCCGACCAAACATAAGCAACATCCTTCCGCGTCAACCTGGTCATCGGCTCAGCAATACGAGAAAAGTCCTTAATGAACCGACGATAATATCCCGTCAAACCAAGGAAACTCCGAATCTCAGATGCAGACGACGGAACAGGCCACTCCCTGATAGCCCTAATCTTCTCGGGATCCACAGAAATACCATCTCCAGTCACCACATGCCCCAGAAAAGCGACTCGATCTAGCCAAAACTCGCACTTCGAAAACTTAGCATACAAACGATGCTTCCTCAAAATTTCCAACACCGTCCTCAAGTGCGATGCATGCTCTTCCTCCGACTTCGAATAGATCAGAATGTCGTCGATAAAGATAACGACAAACTTATCCAAAAAGTCGTAGAAAATCAGGTTCATCAGATTCATGAAAACTGCGGGCGCGTTAGTTACGCCGAAAGGTATAACCACGAACTCATAGTGTCCATACTTCGTCCTGAACGCTGTCTTCGGAACATCATCCCTCTTCACCTTCAACTGATGGTAACCACTCCTCAAATCCAGTTTAGAAAACACCCTCGAACCTCCAAGCTGATCAAAAATATCATCGATGCGAGGCAACGGGTATTTATTCTTAATGGTCACCGCATTCAATCCCCGATAGTCCACGCACATGCGACGCGAACCATCCTTCTTCTTAACCAGCAACACCGGTGCTCCCCACGGAGACACACTAGGATTAATATAACCCTTCAGCAACAGCTCATCCAACTGCTTCCGCAACTCTTCCAATTCAGCAGGTGCCATACGATACGGCGCCTTCGAAATCGGCTGCGCACCTGGAACGAGGTCAATAGAAAATTCCAGAGCTCGATCAGGCGGCAAACCAGACATCTCCTCGGGGAAGACGTCGCCAAAATCTCGCACCACAGCTGGCCACTCCAGCTCCATCTGCATAGCTACAGCCTCCACCGGCCTGGCCCGAAATCTGACAGGACCAAGCGAACTGCTACCACGACCGAACTCAAATACCGGATGTCCGGGAATCTCGAACACCACCTTCTTCCTCCTGCAGTCGATCGTAGCATAGAAGCTCGCTAGCCAATCCATCCCAAAGACCGCATCGTAGTTGGTGATGTTGTGGACAATAAAATCAGCATAAAGCTCATGTCCACAAACCACCACAGAGCAAGGACTGCACCCACGATGCACCGTGACTACTCCATTCCCTGTGACGATATTCCAACTCTTGGAGAGAGGGGACGTCGACAAGGAATGCTTCTCCACGAAGCTCTGGGCCAAAATGCACATTGACGCACCTGAGTCAAAGAGGACTTGGGCAGGGAACGTGCAAACCAAAATCACACCTAACAAACAGTCTAATCAATCAAATCTTATTCTAGCAACACCATACACAAGCATTCACATAATTTATCAATCAATTAATTAAGGAAGGAACAATCTAAATCGAAAATTACCTGCAATGACCTCATCCATGACCAAGACCTCCTCCTCGGTCATCAGAAATGCCTGCCTCCTCGGCGGAACCGCCTGCCGAAAAGCCTGCCCCTGTGGAACAAGAGCCGCTCCACGTCCAGCAGGAACAGGCGCTCGCTGCTGCAACGGCTGAGCTGCAACAGGAGCCCTCCGCAGCGGACCCGCATGCCGACAATCCCTCGCGACATGGGAGGCATCACCGCAAACCAGACACTGGCCCAAAAACTTCCGGCATTGATCCTTGATATGGCCAGGCTTGCCGCAGAAATGGCAAGACTTCAGAATAGGCCCTCCCGGCCTCTTAAACTGAGCGGACTGATTAGGCCTGAATCCAGGTCTAACCACAGCTCTCGCCTGTTCCACAGGCCTCCTCACAGCACCAACAACAAACCCCTTCCTCTGGTTCACAAGCAGCTCCTGCCTCTTGGCATCGACCAAAACCTTCTGATAAGATTCCCGGTCAGAAGAGGTCACAAAGCTCAGGAGCTCTGAAGCAAGCCCCTGAAGGAACCTCTGAGCTCGCTCCTCAGCGTCCTGCACCATCTTTGGTGCAAACCGACTCAGCCTCATGAACTACCGGTGGTACATGTCCACCGACGAGTTCCCCTGCTTCAGGTCGATAAAACGCTGCAGCATCTCTTCCCTGGCAGCCTTCGGGAAAAACTCACCATCAAATCTGGCCTTGAAGGTAGCCCAGACGATCGGCTCAACTAACATCTTTTCCTCAGCATCCCACCAATTCCTGGCGTTATCCTTCAGCTGGCGCTTCGCCAAGTCAACCCAACTAACTTCGTTGACCTTGGACATCTTCAGATTGTCCTCGATATTCCTCATCCATTCATCAGCAGCTAGGGGACCTTCGGTTCCATCAAAATACGTAGGACCCAGCTCCCTGAACTGCTTCGCCCCGGGCTCAGAGCGAGGGGTCTCCACCACCCGAGCAGCTCGGGTCACCGGAGCATTCTGCACCTGCAGAAGCACACCCTGCTGAACCTGCATCATCTGCAGCATCATCCTCATCATCTCCCCATTAGTGGGCTCCCGCTCAGGCTCCTCGTCGTGAGGGGGCGCACCACTACCACCACCTCGGGTGATCCGTCTTCCTGCCATCTAGTGACGCAGAAAACGAAACAATTAGACTCAAAGCTTAGGGCTCAGGGGTCGAAATTATTTGTTGGACAATCTTGCATTATTATCGTTATCCCGATAATCGCAGTTACAGAGGACCTGCATGGACCACCACTAAAACCTGTCACGACCCGCTTCCCTAAAATGGAGGCGAGACGTGAGAAGGTCCGCACGGGAGTGGAGCGGTGAAGCCCCAAACCCGATAAGCGTCAATTTAGTATAAGCAGGTCCCTGTAATTGCAAACGAAACAACAATAATAATAATAATATGAGACGGATATAAAATACCAATCCCACAATTTTCCACAAAGTATTCAACATCACAGAAAAGCCAACAGGCTAAAAAAAGTCTAAGGCCCAGAACAAGGCCAAACAAAAGCAACGACATAAATAAGTATAGGTGCCACACACCAATAACAAAACAACTGTTTAACAAAAATAAAGCACAACGGAGACACTAGGACTGGTCCCCAGTGTCTACGTACTCCCCGTCCAACACGGGCTCAAGCTCGACGTCCGCAAACACCTCACCCTCAGCGGGCAACTCAGGCTCAAGGTCTAACATGCGTCACCCAAAAGAGAAAGGGGCACATGTCAGCAAGTCTAAAAGACTTGGGCAAGGAAACTGAAAGTAAGGCAACTAGCAACCTAACAGTTTAGTATGCATGACATGGCAGTTATAACATGAGTGCACAATTTAAAACAAGGCAAGACTATTTGTACATGAGAGCAACCATCGGGACAAGACAAGAGTAGCCACGCTACTAACATTCTCAATCAATTCACATTGTTGTAGGTGTTTACGCCCTTCGCTGAATGGCAAGCATTCAGACCGATCGGCACTAAACACAATTCACATTTCACGGTTGTTTTGTAGATGTTTGCGCCCTTCGCTGAATGGCTAGCATGTCAGTCCGATCGGCCCCAAACACTACCCCACCCCAAAGAGTTTACGCCTTACAACTGCAGTTGTTGATCAAACAGACTCCCAGTTGAATGGCCGCTTAACCCTCACCCCATCCCGCACTAAACAAGCCAGGGTCCCTGAACATGAGCCCAGCAAGTGAGCCAGGGTTGCCCCGCACGGGCGCTTGTTTCTTAGTTCACAATTCAATATCGAGCGTTGGGGTTTCCAACTACAGGGCTCGCTTCTGGAACACGAGCCAGGTAACACAAGTAGTGTAGCAAAGCTACGCAATCACGGGATCACCAAAACAATGCAATGACATGACATTTAATCTGCGTACCGTTAATGGAAAGTAAACATGACATGGTAATTGTGCAACATGCTATATGTCGGAATTAGCTTCGTTGTCAAGCTAACTCCCCAATTTGCGCCTAGGCGAGTATCATTTCGTCGCCTAGTCTCTTTTACGCCTACAATAAGCAATGGCCTAAAACATGGCCTAAACCCTAAGTGGCAAGTTTCACTTGCCTAGCACCGGGGATGACGATCACTTCGTCACACGGATGCCAATCTACGGGGAAATCGCTGTTTTGGGGGACCAATCAACAAACAACATGAATTATTATTAGGGTTTCATAAAAATTACAATAAGACATGAAAACAACGGTAGATCGATTTCTTACCGAGAGGAGGCGGAAGGAACACTCCGAGGAACCCTAGGACCAGATCTGGAAAAGTTTGGGGAAGTTTGGAGAAACTAGGGTTTAGGGGATTTTGATGGGTTTTGTTGGATTTCAATGGAGATTTGGGGAAGATGTGGGGTAGATGGAGTGAATGGATGGATTGGATGATGATTCTAGGGCTTGGAATGAAGAAATGGAGCTTGGAGGAAGATGGGGGCTCAAAGGGGAAGTTTCTAGGGTTTTGGATCGTGTTGGAGAAGAAGAAAACGAATGGGTTGGGTATTTATAGGTTGGGCTGGCGGCTGCCCAGAAATTAGGGTTTTAACACAGACTAGTCGGTCAAAGAACAACCACTGACCGACTAGTTTGGCAACTAGTCGGTCGGTCGACCAACGCAGACCGACTAAGTGCAAACAGTAACTCCTGAACGAAAATAGGATTTAGAGTTAGTCGGTCCATGAACAAGTACTGACCGACTAGTTTAGCAACTAGTCGGTCGATGAACGTTCTTAGACCGACTAAGAGTAAACAGTAACTCAACTAAAATTAAGATGATGTGTTAGTCGGTTCAAGAAGCATTGCCGACCGACTAGTTTGCAACCTAGTCGGTCAACAACTCTTCTTAGACCGACTAACGATAAACAGTAGCTTCCTCAGGAAATTAGAAAACTCACTAGTCGGTCCAAGAAGGATTTCCGACCGACTGGATCGTCATCTAGTCGGTCGGTGGCCCTTCTTACACCGGCTAATGAGCACAGAAAAGTACCGATACGGAACGCGAGGCCCCGGTATCGATTCCTAAGACTCCTAGGCTTGATCTAATAGTTAGATATGACCGTTATGAAGCCCGTCACAAACGACGTACCTCGAAATCGACGATCCTAAGGAAGAATCGAGAAAATACGACGAATCGATCGAAAATGAAAGTTACGGAGACGAAAACCACACAAGAGGAGAAAATCCACCAAAACATATATTATATTAAAATAATTTCAGACACATGGAAACCAGTCGTTACAGCCACTAGTACTCTTCCTATCGTATTTGCATCCGACAAAGTCTGTATCACTATATTTGATTAACTCATATGTGCTAGACTTAGGGTACAGTAACCCGTAATCTAGTGAATGATTGAGGTAACGAAAAATTTGTTTAACCGCAATCAAGTGTGACTCTTTAGGTCTAGCTTGATATCTAGCAGAAAGACATATAGAAAACATGATATCGGGCCTAATAGCGGTTAAGTAAAGTAGGCTACCGATCATATCTCGATCTAGACGAACTTCGACATCTTTTCCGTTCTCATCCTTGTGTCGATGTGTTATCATACTCATGGGAGTTGATTCGAAATTGAGCTTCAATTTTTCCCACATCCTGGAGAGAGTCCCTTTGCGAACATCTATCAAGACACCGGCCGTCGTCATGAAAGGACAGCCAAGTATATATAAGTTGGGAACTCCCCCTTTTCAGCATATCTATTATAATGAAATCTCGGCCCACATAATCCGGGCGGTATTTGTAGAATGATATCTCTAGCAATACCTACCGGATATGTAATTGAGTGGTCCGACAGTTGTATAGACATGTTGGTAGGCTCCAACTCACTTCCGGTGTGCAGTCTCTTGAATATGGAGAGTGGCATCAAGCTGATGCTCGCTCCCAGGTCGATCATGTATCTCCAATAGAACATTGCACTATAAAGCTTCCCGGATCCGGTAATTTCTTTGGGAGGAGATTCTTTATGATGGAAGTTGAATCCTCCAAAGGCTTCACTTCTTCATGTTTTCGCTTTCCGGTGATGAGGTCTTTCAAAAAATTTGCGTAGATGGGAATTTCTGTAATGGCATCCATAAAAGGGATGTTGAGTTGAATACCCTTTAGGAGCTCCGTAAACTTTGCATACTTTTTCTCCATCTTTGCCAAGGCTAATCTTTGTGGGTAGGATGGAGAAGGTCGGCTTCCCTTATCTTTGGTGGCGTCCTTAGGAGTTGGCTTATTGGAAGTGGTTTCATCATCCTTTGGTGCCAGTGTGATGGTGGGTAAGGTGGAAAGCGAAGCCTACCTCTCTCCATTCATGATAGGCTCATCAGTTGCCTCTTCCTCATCGTTGCTAATAGGGACATCTTCAGTTGTAGCTTGTTCCTTGCTTGTAACCGGCACCATTACAGCATCGGTTATTCTACATCCTTGTGTGGTGACAGCGACCACGACATTTCCTTGAGCTCTTGGATTTGGCTCCGGTTGCGAAGGAAACCTTCATTGATGCTTCAGTAGTTGGGACATCTGACCTCTTAGCTCTTCAAGTGATGTGTTGATGTTCTTGAATTTGAGCGGTTGTGTCTTGATTGAACTTTCATTGTCCGCTCATAAAAAATTCCAAGGTAGCCTCCAAGTTAGAACGTGGTGGCGCCAGTGCATAATTTTGCTGGTGTGGGTGATTGAATTGGTAGCCCAGTGGTTTATATGGCCCAGATGGCCTAAATCCATTCCGCTGCTGATGTGGAGGTTGCAGCCCTCCATTTGGATTTCCATATGACAATCTGGGGTGATTTCTTGCTGCTGGATGTTGCCACTGATTGCGTCCATCTCCTTATACATATTGTAATTGCTCAGATTGTGATTCAGCTCCGTCGTATGGTCCTTCATTGGGGGCGTAGCTTTGCTCCCCGTATTCTTCCTGAGGATGATAAGCTGGAGCACTGGTAGTTGTTGGAATGTCATCCAACCATTGTTCGATCCTTGCCACTTGTTTGCACATAGTTTCAATATGAGAATCAAGGTGGCTAACAGCTTTTACCTCCGAAGTTCTGGTGATGTTGGTGCGCTCCTCGCTCCATTGTTGGTTGTTCGCTGCCATATGTTCAAGCAGGATAATTGCTTCCTCAGCTGATTTGTCTAGAAGGGCGCATTGTGCGACGACATCAATGATCATCTTCGTATTGGGTTGCAGCCTGATGTAGAAGCTTTGGACTAGATCCCACGATGGGATCCCATGGTGTTGGCACTGGTGCTGAAGGTCTTTAAACCTTTCCCACGCTTCGTAGAGCAACTCTTGCGACATTTGCTTAAAGTTGGAGATGTCCCCTCTGATTCTCACTGTTTTGGACGGTGGGTAAAATTTGTCAAGCGCCAGTTGCTACCAAGAAGTGAAGTGGTTGGATGGGTAGGCCCGCAACCAATATGAAGCCTTATCCCTCAAAGTGAAGGGGAAGAGCATTAGCTTTATTACGTCTTTGCTCATGTCCTTGGTCTTAAACGTATGGCACTTTGCCAGAAAAGTGTCGATGTGATTGTTCGGGTTCTCATGTGGATTCCCATGGAAGGGATCTTGCTGCATCAGATTTATAAGCCCGGTCTTTATCTCAAAGCTACTTGCTGCCAGTTGCGGCCTCAGAATGGAAGAATTGTTCCCGTAGCTGGGTTTCATGGGGTCCCGGATGCACCCGGTGCGAGGTGGAGTGGGGGTATTTTCTGTCATCGGATCAGATGGTCTCTGACCCCTAGTCGAGGCTCTGAGAGCTCTTGCGGTCTTCTCGATTTCAGGATCAAATAGTAGTTCTTTATTAATAGTTCCAAAGCGAGTAATCATGCACAAAACAACTCAGAAAATACCATGAGTTACAAGAAAATAATAAAAAAAGGAATAAAAAGGATGGAAAGATAGAAAATGAATAGATTTGCTAGCAAATTCTTCGAAATAAAAGTAAACTGAGTAACACCGTAACTATCCCCGGCAACGGCGCCAAAAACTTGACGTGTTCAGAACTTACACCTAAAATCCACCTGGCAGTGTCACAGTCGCCAGGCGCTGTATGGTTCCTAGGTGTTGATTCTGGGTTCTATCCGCAAGCGGACGGTGTCAAATTATAGTATAAAAGATGTCGAATCCCACAGGGACAGTGACAGTGTATCGGGTCTCAGAATATTTCTAGGTCTCAGAAAGAATTAGCAGTCGACGGGAAGATTGTTGGTTTATGTTGTTTGTTCAATATAACGAAACTAGGGCCTTAGGGATCACCGCTAGGACCGTTGGATGTCGATGTTAGGCTAGGGTTCTTGCGTTGCATTCGGTTTATGGGTTGGTCTCTCAGCCCGTACCACTCTTGTAGGTTAGAGCTTCGAGGGACTTCGATGGCTCTCATTGACGCAATAGCGGTAGCCGTCAATGTAATGATATAGTTTATCAGTAGATCCCCTTAAGGCATGAGCCGGACATGGTCACGAGCCTTAGTTGGATCTACTGACTCCCTAATTAAATCCTAAGGATACTCCTTAAGCTAATCAATTCCACAGACCGTGTGCATGATCTCAGTACGAGTTCTCCCAGGAATTTGGCTGGATCAACCAAAGTACTCCCCCTTTATTCCCAATATAACCTAAAAATCCCAGATCTACACCTTTTTCCTAAGATCCTAGGGCTAACCCATTAGCCCTAGATGAGATTACTCAGACATGGCAAATATGACAAAGAAAGATGCGATTTTTAGATCGGAATTCATAATTGCAATTAGAGAAAACGAGAAAGTTGAGATCTTTACGTACCAAAAATAAGTAGTGCAATAGACGATGATAAGAAAATCTAGATCCAGAAGTTCCACGCAGTAACAAGCAATAAAAATCGAGTCTTTACTTTTTCGGCACAAAATCTCCAAAACCTAGATCTAGAACTCTCAATAAAAATCAAAGCTAGAACTAAAAATTAATCTCAAAGTTTCCACCTGGAAAAAGTCTGGAAAAACGACTAAAATACATAGGGGATGGACCCCACAAGAAAAACGTAAAATCTGGAAGTCTGGGGCCCACTTGTTGCTGGTCGCGTCGGCTGCTCGATCGAGTAGGTGGCTGCTCGGTCGAGCAGACAGGATTCTGCTGCTGCGCTGCTTGGAATGGATACGTGCTACTCGGTCGAGTAGCCCGCCTGCTCGGTCGAGTCGTCAGGGGGTCTGAGCTCCTCCTCAAATTGTCGTTCTGCATGCTCGGGTCGAGTAAGTTCTGCTCGGTCGAGTAGGTCCTACTCGGCCGAGTCGGATGTCTGATTAGAGGAAGCTTGAAGTTGGGTTGACTCAGTCGAGTCACCTCTCTGCTCGATCGAGCAGACCGTGCACACTTGGCTGAATCTGCATGTCAGCTCGACCGAGCAGCAGAATACTGCTCGGGCCGAGTCGCCTGGGAAAGTGGCTTGGGCCTTGGCTTTTGCTCCTTTCTCTCACTCGCTCCTCCTCCTCTCCTCCTACCTGCTTCTAAACCTCGGTGAACTCCTACGAAGCCTAGCCTATGATGTCCTGGACGTGCTGGATGTGTTTGCATCCCAAATCAGCTCCAAATCGATCCAAAATCCATGCGAGTATAAAAAGCTATACGAAACTCGGATATGGCGTTAGAAGCACGTATATGTATGAAAATAAGGGAGTTGGATGTGAATATGACATGGAATGAGATGAAATGATGCTATAAAAAGATGGAAAATATGGACACATCAAAATCCCACAATCTTACCTCTTACTCGTCCTCTAGGAAGACGAATACTAGGCTAGCAGGGCGACAAAAATAATAAACAAAAAATGGAAGAGATAGGAGATGGAGGGGGGTGCTAGAATGTTCAGTCAGATCTCAAGCCCAAGCAACATATCACAATGCTTCAAATAATAAAACAATGCTAATAGTATTTTCAAGTCTTAACTAATCATATGGCTTGCATGCAATAAAGCCAAAGGTAGGGATCCTCTAAAATCATGACGTCAAATCATATCAACATCGTGCAATCTATAGAGTCTAGTATAAAAAGAGTTGGCAACGCACTTTTCAATCAGGAGATATAAATGAAGCACATAGAGATCACACCAAGCAGGCAAATAGAGAAAAGAAAGCAAGTCATGGCATTCAAATATTCATTTCGAATCTTGAAAAGTCTCCAAAGCTAAAAAAAATTTCGTAAAGTTTAAGCATTATCGAATCTCCCCATTGTGCACCATCTCCATTATAATGTCATACTCACTCATATAATCAAATGGTTCACCCCCAAGCTTAGCTTGAGGCGTCGCATCTAGGAATAGGATGTGGAATTTTTGGCTTTTCTCAAGTATTTGTAGTAGCTTCTAATAAAGAGATATGAAATATTTTTCTTTTCTTTTTATTTTTTCTCATTTTGTTGTTGATATTTTTGGGTTTTTTGGAAGCTATCTTTTTCTTTTGAGATTTTTGGGAGGCAGGTGCGGTAAACGTAGCTGTAGGGGGTGAAACCAAATGATGTGTAGAGAATCATAAAGATATGTGGAGACGGAAGATAATATATCACTTGGTTCACTCATCAGATGTGCACAACGGTTCAATGGGATAATACTCTAACTAAACTCATAGCTAGCATGGATATTTTCATTCATCTCAACGAATAATGAAAGCATGCGGTATAAAGCATAATAATATCAGGCATGCAAACAGAAGTGGATAAGATAACAAACATGTGCTCCAAATATTCTAATGATGCTTGAACCTAGGTGCATTACCCAACAAAGAATGTACTAGATTCTACTTCATACATTCAGTTTCAATTCATATCAGGCATTCAATTAGAAAGATCAGCAAGAGAATATGCAAGCATATAGATAGTAAGACTGAGATTACTTTGAATAGCACGTCAAAAGATATAAGCATCGTGAGTAGCTACTGAGGGATATAAGAGATATCATCATGTAGAACAATTCTAGCAAAAGGGGAAAAAGGCGGAGAAAGTAAGAAAATGAAAACAAGCATGCAGGCTTGGTGAACATGTGGAAAAACGTGATGCTGAATGAGAAAAAAGATGGAATGGTGGAAAATGGGTGGAAAAGTAAAGTAAAAAGGTGCAAAATGAAAGAAAAATGTAAAAAAATGAAAAATAAAGCGATAGCGCTCATCTCCCATGCTAAACACAACAGTGTCCTCACTACTGAGAACACGCTAGCAAGTGGGAAATGAGGCGAGGGTGGGTGGGTGGATAAAGAGATAGAAAGTGAATGGAAAATAAAACTGTGCAAAGGAAAGAAAAAGTGATATGGTGCAAAAGAAAGTGATGATGTAAATGCATGGAATGATGCAAAGTGATAGGGAAGTGAAAAATGCAAAATGAGTCCTCCCCCAAGCTGTGTAAGACTAAGGCCCCGAAAAGACATATGGGCACAAAATATAAGGGGGAAGACAGTAGCAAAAATGGTGAAGGGACAGCATCAAGCAGGGGCACGACCATTTGTGGGTGGTGATGGGTCCCCCTGCTGTGGACCAGAAACTGTGGCAGCGGGCTGTGGCTCAACAAGTGTGTCGGCCGGGAGATCAACAGAAGTGGTGGCAGGCTCAGCTGAAAATAGGACAATGGCACTCTCGACAGGTGTGGAAGTGTGTGTGTCGAGGATTGGGGTGTCCACTAGTGTGGCAACCGACTCAGGGGCAGAAGTGATAGGCCCTGCAGAAGCCTGAGAGTGTGGGGCACTAAGCGGTGCGACAGATGAGACAGGGGCTGGCCTGGGAGGAGGGTCATGGGAAATGATCATGGGAGGTGGGCCGCGTGTCTGCAGCAGGTCTATAATCGAAGCGAGGTCCTCCTCGACTCTCTGCTCGTGGAAGGTGGTCGAGCCGGCAAAGTCGTCGAAATCTCACCTAAGGCGAGAAGTCACGGCCTCCACCGCTGACAGACGCACGTCGGTGGTACGAGAGTCGAGGGAGGTCGAGAGCTGTGAGACACTACTCTCGTGAGATGGCCCCGTGTAGAGGATACACGATGCCTGGGCTGAAGGGTCGGAGAGGGTGAACTCGCAGGGATCTTGGTGGAGGTAGTGGGTAGTGTTGTGTGGCCGAGGTCCGGATCAGTGGTGGTAGCAGCGGGTAGCAGCGGTAGCAGAAAGAGGAGCCGTCGTCGACACAGAAGTGTGGACAGAAGTCGCGACTCTCTTGGTAAGAATAGCTGCTGCAAGTGTGGTGGTGCCAGTGAGTGGTGTAGGGGGCCCTAAGGAGATAGGTAGAGAAGCCAGAAGGTCCCTAAGCGGTGGAAGGGTGTTGGCTGGGTCCGGCTCCGGAAAGTATAGAGTGGTGGGCTCGGGAGCGGACGAGGCTGTCGTGCCCTCAGAGGCGGGCACGGAGGAGACAGCAGCAGGGGCCTCGGGGCAGAGGCTGGTGACAATCGCCGCGGTCCCTACAGTGGTAATGGTGGTGGCGGCGGCAGAGGTGGAGATGGCTATGCCTCCTGGTGGTGGCGGGTGCGCTGGTTGTGCTCGCTGGGCTGCCACAATGGCAGCCAAGTCAGGCTCCTCATCCTCAAAAGAGCTGAGCATCTAATCGTCGACGGGTGCTTCAGGGGGGCTCAAGGACGTGGAGGGCAGGAAGAGGGTAGACCCTATCAATCATCCAGCTCTGCTGGACTGTCCCTATGGTGGTGAGGTGGGGGCGGGCAGGATCAAGTGGGGCGTGTGGTGGGTGCCTAAAAGATAGGCCCAGTGACGCTCCCCATACGGCCTGATGATGTGCGCATGTGCTCAAGCACATCCAAAGTGAGGCGCATGGGGCCGGGGGAGTCACTAGGCCATCAGGAAGATCCAGGCCCAGTATACATGCAAAGATAGTGAAAAATCCGCCGCAACAGATATCCGTGGCGAAGCGGGTATGGGTGGTCTGGAGGAGGCGGTAACACAGCCAGTAGGCTGCGTTGAAAAGGATGAAGGGGTGGAGGGAGCCGTCAGGGTGGTGGCACAACAGTCGGGTCATTCCCATAAGATGGGAAAGCTCGGGTAGGGACATGGTCCCGACATCTGGCTAGCAGAATATGGTGGTGCGAGGTGACGCTGGGCATAGCGAAGGCAAGCATGCACTATGCACGATGCCTTCGCCTTACTGGGGCGGTCGTGGTCCAGACCGGTAATGCGATGCCAAAACTGAGTTGCATCAAACGTGACAAGCTCGTAGTCTAGGGAGAATGCGGCGCGAGGGTCGGGAATGGCTGGGAAGTGGAAGTGGGCACGGATCTGGGCGTGTGTGACCACGACGTCGTGGTCCAGCTACCGGAAGCTAATTCCATCGCCCACTGGTGTACGGGCAATGGAACTCAATGCCTCTAGGGTGAGGCGGGTGTAAGTGGGGGCATGCGCGACGAGTTATCGGTCGAAACCGATCGTCATGTAACGCCTAAGGACCCCATGTAAGAGTCCTAGGCACTGGAGGGTGTGGAGGTTGATGAATCATGTGGGTATGATCGTACACTGCGACAGTGCGACAAAGCGGTCGCGGTGCGCATCGTCCCGAAAGGTGATGCCGAAAGTCCGCACCCGTGGTGGCAGAGCCGCGGGAGGGGAGGGTGGTGCGGTAGTGGGGATGGGAATGTGTGGGCAGAAGTGGAGGGTGGTGCGGAAGTGGAGGGTGGTCCGGAAGTGGAGGGCGCGCTGTGGAGGGTGATTGTGGCAGGCAGAACAGCTAGTGGAAGGGTGGTAGCATAGTGATCGCTCCGGAATGTAACCCAAAAGTGCGACCGTGTAGTTTTACCACAAGCGCACGGTGTAGCGGCGAGCGGGTTATCGAACACAGGGAGGACGAATGACCGTGCTTGTTCCAATCAACCTAGCTATTTAAGAACAGAAAAGAGAGAATTTTACCTTTGGCGATCCTGTCACAATCGTCAGACAAAGTACGAAAATATCAAATCAAATAAAGAACGTCTAGGGAATGGGGAATCCCCGCTACTCACCGTATCTCGTCAATGTGGTTCATTGGTATCAAAATTGCTAGAATAAAATTTGGATGAACTAGTTGCAACTGAATGTAATACCTAGCTCACGCTCTCGCGCTGTTGCCGGTCTATAGCCATCCTAGGTTCGGGTCCAATCTCTTGCAAACCCTAGCCTAGGGAAGCTAGCATTAGGATCAACATCATCGTTCAACCGCGCCCCGGGCCCACTCTCGTGCAAACTCGGGCCACGACCTAGGTTGGGATAGTTCCTACCCGTCCAATCTCTTGCAAACGGGTATCGGCACAGAAATTGCAACCGGAAACCCTAGTATCGGTCCAATCTCTTGCAAACCGATACTACAGAAATTCGATTCCAACCCAATTCGGATTTCTAGGGTTTCCTATCGAATTGAGATCCAATCTCTTGCAAATCCCAATCGATATGAATACCTAGCTATCCGTAATAAATCGATCCCAAACTAACCCTAATAGCGATTCTAGCAAAATTTCTATCAATTCATCACAAATCTGAAATTGGGCTCATAGGGTTCATCCCCACGCCCCAAGACGTGGAGACTACTCACAATTCATAGCACAAACACAAAAATAATCAATGAAATTAAAAAGAGAATTCATCACAATATTGAGATAAGCAATAAAAATAGTATTTTTAGAGGAGAGAGGCACAAACCAATGGAGTTCTTCAAATAATCCAACAAAAATCAACTTTTGTCTCCTCTCCAATCACAAGAATAAAGCTAAAAAGTTAATCTAAAAAGCTGCAAAAATCTAAGAGAAAAGCTCTCTAACCTAGGGTAAAAACAGGGGTTAAATACCCCCCAAAATCGTCCAAAAAACTGTGACCAAAATGCCCCTGTGCAGCCTGAAATCCGCAATTTTCGCTACAGGCAGCGCGTCGCACTCGGCCGAGTGACAAAAGTCGCTCGGTCGAGTGAGAAACCCTGTAAATTTCCAGTAAGTCTGGGTCTTCGGGGGTCTTCACTTTGGGAGTCGCTCGGCCGAGTGAGTTGTCGTCACTCGGCCGATGGCTTCTTCGTACTCGGGCGGTCGGCATTTGCCACTCGGCCGAGTGGGTCTTCTGAAGCTCAGGCAGACGAAAAACAGTAAGTTGGCGATTTTTGAATGGCTTCATCTGAGCGCCACTCGGGCGGACGGGGTCTCGTCACTCGGCCGAAGTGGCTTCTGTCGCTCAGCCGAGTGCACACATGAAGCGTGTCCGATCAGGTCGGCCGAGCGGTGTCTCGTTGTTCGGCCGAGTGACTCCTTCACTCGGCCGAGTGGGACACCAAAAATGCCCAAACAGCTTGTTTTGGCCTCCTCGTCGCTCCTGCGACGTTCTTTCTTCTTCCGCTCCTCTCCAATGGCAAAATACCCCTCGGGGAGGTCATCGGTGACACTCTGAAGTAGGCGTATCTCGAGATCACTCCAAATCGCTCCAAATCACCTGAAATTCGAAAAAAACAAGAAATCATGAAAAGCATCGCAATATCGTCGATATATCGTGAAAAACATGATTTGAGCGATCTAAATGGCATGCAAACATGTGCGAAAAAAGTGTAAAATAAGGAGTGATCAAAATCCCCCAAGCTTACCTCTTACTCGTCCTCGAGGAAGATAAGTAAAAGGCGAACCCGGTGGATTCGGAAAACGAAAACGGCGAAAACCGAAAAAATGAGAAACGAAGAAAAACGAAAACGAAATAAAAACGAAGAAGAAAGAAAGAAGCGAAGAGGGAAGCTGCTAGATCATTTCCTCAGGACGTGGGTTTTGCTTACTCTTATAGCATGCACCGAATGAAAAACACATGTCAAAGAATTTTATTTCGATATCATAGTATAATAGTGCAAATAGAAATAGAAAACCCACGAACAACGATATAATCATGAAAAACGGAATAATTTTAGAATTAACATCGTCTGAATCATTTAAAGCGGCATACAAATCGCAGATCACACACTTTTCAATTGAATGCTTTCTATGAGGAGTATAAGAGTATCACGCAATAGAACAGAAAGAATAGATAAGTGTGGATTTCATGAAATGAGTGCTAGGCATAGATTTCTGGACTTCGTAAAGCTAAAAATAATCTTACCGAGTATAGAATATTACTTAGCCTAGGTTGTCGTGCAACGTCAAGTAGTCACTCTCTCACACATCATTGGATTCCCTCCCCCAAGCTTATCTATAAGCGTGGTGGTGTAAAAAATATTTACATCCCCATTTTCATAAAGCTCCAAAAGTAAAAAAAATAAATACGAAAAGAGAGAAGAAAGAGAGAACATGAGATGGGATCTTTTATTGAGGTTTTTTTTTCTTTTTCTTTTTCTCTTTTTTTTTTCAAATAACATATATACACAATGATCCCAACTCAAAGAGAAGTAAGAACATACAAGAAATTTTTGCTTTCTCTTTTTTTTTGGTTTTGGGAAACTTGGAGCTAGGAATTAATAGCGGGGGAAATGCCATGTAATAGAATTGCTAAGGGGAGATTCACCAATGATTTTAAAATAGAGAAATGATGTTCAAGATTTGTGGAGAAAGAAATAAATATATCTCTCGGTTCACTCTATAAGACGTGCGCGACAACTTCAGCAGGGTAATCTAATCTACTCAGTTTCGATCACAAAAAAGCTAAGCTAATCCTGATTTATCATAGCTACCATCATTCAATCATCCTGAAGTGAAATGTACAAATCATGCATATAGAAGTGATATATGAAAAGAAATCAGTACTCCAGATATAAGCATTCAATGCGTGAATCTTGGTGTGTTTTCTACGATAGCAAACATATGAATATTCGGACTCAGCTAATAATAAAATTTCATCCATTTTCGTGTGGAAAAAGTGTGGGTTACTATCTCTAAATGCAAGGCAAATCACAGCATATGATATCAGAAATAAAGTCTAAGACATGACAAATATAGCATGCATATAGAGTAAGCTAACTCCACGTCATCATCATCACAGAAAAGTCATCTCTAGCATGAGATGAAAAAGAAAATAAAGATAAAGGGGAAAATAAAACTATTTACAATGCGGCACATAGAAAAATAAGAAAAACGTGATGCATGGTAAAATAAAAGAAAAATGATGAAAATAAGTGTAAAAGCGGAAAATGGCGTGAAAAAACTAAAAATAAAGGTGGTAAATCAAAAAGAACGTGAGAACTCACTCCCCCAAGCTAAATGGCACAGTGTCCTCAATGTGCAAAGTGTGGCACACCGAGAGACAAGTAATGTGAGGGGTAAGTGAGGATGCATGCATGAGGAAAAATAATAGAGAATAAAAGAAACGTAAAATATGATGCGGACAGGATGCATGCAAATAAAGGAGTGATACATATATAAAGGTGTGGCACCAAAAACTCTCCCTCTCTCCCAAAAAAGATATATGAAGATATATAGAAAATGTGTACCCAAAAACAGTGAGGGGAGGGGGGGCAAAATGCAACAAGACCCAGCAGAGACGGGCAGCACAACAGCAAAAAGAATCGACGGCATCAAGAGTGCCTAAGAAGGTGGGGCTGCGCCGTCTCCGTCCTGAGGCGGAGGTGGTGGTGGTGGTGGTGCAGGCTGCTGAGCGGGTGTGGGTGTGGGTGTGGAAGTGGAAGCAGGCTGAGTGTGTGTAGGAGTGTGGGTGGGGACCTACTGAGTGGGTGGGGGTACGCGGGGGAGACGCTCCAGAACCTGGGTAAGGCAGTAGTGAATATGCGGGAGCAGGTCGAAGCGGCCAGCCATCGCAGTGACGGTGGCAGACAGGGTCCGAAGGTCGCCTCTGAGGCCACTCTCCGCACTCAACTATGGTCGGCGGGTGCTCGGGTGGGGCAGAGGAAACGGGCTCGGCAGACAGAGGGCCAGTGGTGGTGGTGGCAGGCGTGGAAGCAGTGGTGGTGGGCTCAGCTAGGGTACTCCCGACACCGACAGCAGTGTTGACAGAGGTGTCGGGAGCAGCAGAAATATCAGGGATAGGCTGAGGGGCCACTGGGTCAACAGGGGCAGTGGGCTCGGTAGGTGCAACAGGGTCTGCGGGGGCAGCGTGGGCAGCGTGAGCCTGCTCGGCCTCCTCGGCCTCGAGCACGTATGCGGCTGGGATCAGAACATCCATCGCAGGGAGTCAGTCCACCTGGGCCAGTGCAATCTGAGTCCGAGCTGGGCTCGGAAGAATCATATAATCGGCACCGTAAGGGCCGTGCAGCCAGACCCAGTGTCGCTCACCGTGCGGACGCAGCATCTTCATCCGGGCCATAACATCAATGGACAGAGAAGTGGGGCCCGATGCGCGTCGCAGGTCATCTGGAAAATCCTCGTCGGTCATAAGGGCGAGCAAGGTGATCAGGCTGCCGCAGCATATCGGTGAGCGAGCGCCCACCGATACGATGATGCGGTCCAAAAACCAAGCCGCGACATCAATCACGACGGCGGGGACCAACTCATCGCCCTCCCTAGATAGAGCTCTGGGCCGTGTCATCGCGTAGAGCATATAGAGCTCCGGCGTGGACATCGTACCCGGCTCATATCTCGCCAAAAAGGTCGTCGCCATAAGGCGCTGAGCTATACGGAGGCAGGGATGGACAATGGCCGAGGCCTTGGCCCTACTAGGGTCAAAGGCAGCGTGGAGACCCGTAATCCGGGCCCAGAAGGCGCCGGTGTCGAAGGAAGGTGGGGGGATATGGGTGGGGGCTTAACCTCGATCGGCCCCGGGGACGTCGGGCCACGTGAAGAAAGCTCTCATCATACCGAGAGTGACCTGGCACTCTCGGTCCATGAACCGAAACGAGCATCCCTCGTCGGTCCGGGCGATCGAACTAAGAACCTCAAGTGTCGGACGGATAAACGTGTCCGTCGACACCTGGAAGAAATCTCGCCAGCCCACGTTGTCGTACAACGTGAGCATCCCCTCGAGTACCCCCAGGCGTCCTAGGTCAGCAAGGTGTGCAAACCTGGAGGGTACGATCGAGCGCTGGGAGATACGCTCGAAAGCGACGCGGTGTGCGTCGTTCCGGAACGTGATCCCCAGCGGCCCGATAAGTGGAGCCGGAGGTGGTGGCTGTGGAGCGGCAGGGAGTGGCTGTGCGGGGTGTATGGGCTGTGCGGGCTCTGCAGGCTGTGCAGGGTGTGTGGGGCCTGCAGGCCGTGATGGGTGTGCAGGGTGTGGTGGAGAAGGCGGAGGAGAGTCCTCCACCTCGTGGGAGGGGCCGGCATCATCCGACCGCTTCCGCTTGGCGGAAGCTCTCCTCGACCGCGGCCGTGTCCGGGGCGGCATATGGGCCCCGAGCGCTCACCAAAAAGCGTGAAAAGTGCAGCGTGCGTAAAATAAAGGAAAGAATATACCACGACACGCCGCGAGTGCAAAGCAATGGAAGTGTGCGAAGACGACGCCTCCACGCAGCCCAAATCAGTCCCTGGAAGCTCCCCTGGGCTCCCCTAAGCTCCCAAAAATAACCTGCGCATGAAACGGAGATATCAGCGAGTAATATTCAAAGCGTATAGGGCATTAGGGATATAATAGATAGAAATAGAAATTAATTTGGGTTTGGGGTTCGTTAAGCACATGGATCCTCGAAAAATACACAAAAGAGGAGAAAACAGGCGAAAATGGGGTTACCGGAGTCGGCCGGAGCAGTGGCCGCCGGCGGCGACTCGGGCGAGGAGCGGCGGCGGCTCGGCCGGCGGTGGGTGGCCGAGCGGCGGCGCGGGGTCGACGGTCGGACGAGCGAGTGAGGGGTTCAGGTGAGGGAGGTGAGGGGTCGGGCGAGATCGGGTTTGCGTGTTTCGAAAAACGCGCCCTCCCCCGCCCCCTTTTATAGGAAAAAGTTACGACTCGGCCGAGCGACTGGGTCACTCGGCCGAGTGAGATCAATGGAAAATTCCTCCCCGCTTACGCTTCGGCCGAGTGGCCTCGCCACCCTCGGTCGAGTGGAGTAAGTCCATTCGGCCGAGTGGCTCAAGCTACTCGGCAAGACTCGCCCTAGGAGCGTATCAGTTTTACTCGGCCGAGTGAATATATATACTCGGCCGAGTAGCAGTTATACTGACATCAAGAAAATAAACAGAGAGTTAGGTACAGTAGACTTCCCTCGTTCGTGAGCGGCTCGGCCGGACGAACTTGTGTGCTCGGCTGAGTGACTAGTATGCTCGGCCGAGTGAGCCGTGTTTTCTGCTGTTTGTCTTCGTTTGGGCTCTAAACTCCGTTTTTCTTCCTCCAGTCAATTTCATCTTCCTCCTAAGCATTGAGCGCCTTCCTGGGGTGCTCCTCGTCGCCTTGTGCATCCTCCTAATGATGGGTACCTCGTTCTCCTCTCCTGTCAGGAAAAATAGGACCCGTTATCACAAAATTTTTGGGCGAACGACTCAAAACACTAAAAATTTCTAAAACAAAACTAAAAGAAAAGCAATAACCGTCGGGTTGCCTCCCGACAAGCGCTCGTTTAAGGTCATGAGCTCGACCCCCTATGATTTTCAATTAATGCGGGATGTTTGGTGCATATAGGATGCACCCGTCAAACTTTCCGGGGAGGACGCTTGGGTTCGGAAGTTGCGGCGGCGTGTTCTCCCTCGGTGGTCTCCCGTCTTGAATAGTGTTGGGGGGAGGCTCCCCCAAGCTAGGATTTGCTCCGGTCCTCGGTTTCATCAGTGACGCCGATTTCCGTGCCGGCGGAGCTTTCTTCGGAGACTTTAATTTCGAGAGCTTGCAGAGCTCTCGAATCCTTGCGACATCAGCGTCGCCTTCATCAATTTCAGCGGAGAAGTCGGGGGAATCATTTTTATTCTCATCTTGGCCTAAATCCAGGCCTTCCTCGAAATCTTCATCGAATAGAGCGCCGATGGAGTGAGGGATCGCCTCCTCAATAACCTCGTCAAGGAGGTCCATGTAGTCAAGCTCCTCGTGGTAAGGCATGTGTTTCATTGCCTTAGGAATATGAAGCTCCACCTCGATGTTGCCGACGTTCAATGTTAGGGTACCTTCTCGCACGTTGACAATGACACCGGCGGTGGCGAGGAACGGGCATCCAAGTATCAATGATGTATCTCCCTCCTCCTTAACGTCCATGATCACGAAGTCACATGTCAAGCATATGCCCCCCGGGACTTGTAGCGGGATGTCCTCGGCGATTCCTACCGGCCTTGTTATCCATCCATCGGCTAATTGTATCCGCATGTCGGTAGGTTTCAACTTCGTCCCGGTGTTTAGCCTTAGGAACATGGAGAGAGGCATGAGGCTTACACTAGCCCCTAAATCCACCAACGCCTTTTGTAGAGGGACGCCGCCCAAGGTGCAAGGAATTCGAAAACTCCCCGGGTCTTTGAATTTGGCCGGCTCCTTCTCTCTCTTGGTGAACCAAGAGCCCACCTCGGCAAGCATAATCTTTTCCTTCCTCTTTCCCCCCGAAATCAAATCCTTTAAAAATTTAGCATATGTGGGGATTTCCACGATGGCGTCGAGGAAAGGAATGTTTAGGCTAACCCCTCTCAGATACTCGAGAAACTTTGCTAGCCTTTTCTCCATTTTTGCTCTAGCAAGCCTCTGGGGGAATGGGACGGGTGGCATGAAGCGCCTCTCCTCAATCAATTGCTCCGCTCTAGATTTCTCCTTTTCTTGCGGCTCTTTCTCCCTCTCAACTTCAACTACCGGCTCGATCGGCTCTACATTCTCCTCCACGGGCTCCTCGGTAGGGATCATGGCGGGGGTGGTATCCTTCCCGCCTCTAGTAGTAACGGCAACCACGGCATTGATGTGGCCGGTGTTGCCCCATGGGTTTTGCTCGGGTTGAGCCGGCAATTGTTGAGTATTCCGATTGAGCAACGCCAATTGCTCCGAGATTTGTGCCACAACGGTTGTAAGGGAGTCTTGGCCCGCCTTCAAGGAAGCATTGAAATTCTTTTGCTCGACCATAAACTCCTCCACTCTAGCTTTGAAGTCGGATCGTTGTTGAGCTTGTGGAGGGTTTTGATTTCTCCACCCTTGATTGTATCCGGGCGGCCTATAGGGTGGAACTTGTTGCTTCGGTTGGAAATTTTGTTGTGGAGGCCCCCTCGGCGGATAGTGTTGTTGTTGGGGTGGTGGTGGTGGTCGAGCTTGTTGAGGCGGTTGTTGCGGCGGGTTCAAAGCTCCTTCATTGTTGGCATAAGAGAAACCGGGATGATTTCTTGTGGCCGGATTGGCCCAATATCCTTGGTTCCCCGCGACATATTGTACTTGCTCCAAGGATCCCTCTCCTTGCTCTCCTCCCAAATACATGGCTTGAGATTGGTCTTGCCAATCACACATTTGGTTCGTTGGTGCGGAGGTGGAAGGGGTTCATTGGGGCTCCGTGATAAACTTCTCCAATCTCTCCACTACCTTGTGGAGAGAATCAAACTTGCTTGTAAGCTCCGCTACGGCCTTCACCTCATAGATGCTAGTTGGCTTCAAGGAGGACGTAGAGTGTCCTCGCTCGTCGCCCCATTGTTGATTGTTTGAGGCCATCTCCTACATTAGGGCCGTAGCTTCTTCGGGAGTCTTTGATAAGATATCACCATTTGCCGCGGCATCAATAATTTGCTTGGTCCCCGGTTGGAGACCATTGTAGAAGCTATGAACTAGCTCCCAATCTTCAATGCTATGGTGCGGGCATTGATGCTGCAGATCTTTGAAACGCTCCCAAGCCTCATAGAGCGTCTCTTGGGGTCCTTGCTTGAAGGACATAAGAGCGCTATGAATCTTCACCGTCTTGGAGGGCGGATAGAACTTGTCAATGAATGCACTCGCCAACTCGTCCCAAGTGGTAAAGACTCCCTCAGCTTGCGTCCTCAACCAATAGAGTGCCTTGTCCTTCAATGTGAAAGGGAAGAGATGCAGTCTGATGGCATCGATGGAGACCCCCGTCATCTGAAATGTGGCGCACTTCGACAAGAATAGCTGGATGTGGTAGTGGGGATTTTCATGGGCATTCCTATGAAATGGATCCTGCTGCATCAGAACCACTAGTCCAGTCTTCAGCTCAAAGTTCTTGTCAGCCGCCAACTCCGGCATGGCAATGGATGAGGTCGTAGAAGAGGTCTTAGGCCGAAGCCTATCGCGAATAGAAATGATCCTCGCCATTCTTGTCGCTAATTGTTCCGTAGTTTTCGGGTTGGTCATAAACCTCCCTTCCGGATCTTGTCTTCTCTCCGCTCTGATTCTCCGCGCAGTACGCTCAATCTCGGGATCAAATAATATAGCGTCAGGGTCCACCGTTGATCTCGTGTTCATGCACGGGAAAACAAAGTTTCAAAGAAGTGATTAGCACAATGGAAGGGTTAGGTAAAAAAATAATGAATTAAAAACAAAAAGAAAGAAATAGCTAGGGTGGTAAGATCAAACGCAATCGCCTCCCCGGCAACGGCGCCAAAAACTTGATCGCTTCGAAATGTAACCCAAAAGTGCGACCGTGTAGTTTTACCGCAAGCGCACGGTGTAGCGGCGAGCGGGTTATCGAACACAGGGAGGACGAATGACCGTACTTGTTCCAATCAACCTGGCTATTTAAGAACAGAAAAGAGAGAATTTTACCTTTGGCGATCCTGTCACAATCGTCAGACAAAGTACGAAAATATCAAATCAAATAAAGAACGTCTAGGGAATGGGGAATCCCCGCTACTCACCGTATCTCGTCAATGTGGTTCATTGGTATCAAAATTGCTAGAATAAAATTTGGATGAACTAGTTGCAACTGAATGTAATACCTAGCTCACGCTCTCGCGCTGTTGCCGGTCAATAGCCATCCTAGGTTCGGGTCCAATCTCTTGCAAACCCTAGCCTAGGGAAGCTAGCATTAGGATCAACATCATCGTTCAACCGCGCCCCAGGCCCACTCTCATGCAAACTCGAGCCACGACCTAGGTTGGGATAGTTCCTACCCGTCCAATCTCTTGCAAACAGGTATCGGCACGGAATTGCAACCGGAAACCCTAGTATCGGTCCAATCTCTTGCAAACCGATACTACGGAAATTCGATTCCAACCCAATTCGGATTTCTAGGGTTTCCTATCGAATTGGGATCCAATCTCTTGCAAATCCTAATCGATATGAATACCTAGCTATCCGTAATAAATCGATCCCAAACTAACCCTAATAGCGATTCTAGCAAAATTTCTACCAATTCATCACAAATCTGAAATTGGGCTCATAAGGTTCATCCCCACACCCCAAGACGTGGAGACTACTCACAATTCATAGCACAAACACAAAAATAATCAATGAAATTAAAAAGAGAATTCATCACAATATTGAGATAAGCAATAAAAATAGTATTTTTAGAGGAGAGAGACACAAACCAATGGAGTTCTTCAAATAATCCAACAAAAATCAACTTTTGTCTCCTCTCCAATCACAAGAATAAAGCTAAAAAGTTAATCTAAAAAGCTGCAAAAATCTAAGAGAAAAGCTCTCTAACCTAGGGTAAAAACAGGGGTTAAATACCCCCCAAAATCGTCCAAAAAACTGTGACCAAAATGCCCCCGCGCAGCCTGAAATCCGCAATTTTCGCTACAGGCAGCGCGTCGCACTCGGCCGAGTGACAAAAGTCGCTCGGTCGAGTGAGAAACCCTGTAAATTTCCAGTAAGTCTGGGTCTTCGGGGGTCTTCACTTCGGGAGTCGCTCGGCCGAGTGAGTTGTCGTCACTCGACCGATGGCTTCTTCGTACTCGGGCGGTCGGCATTTACCACTCGGCCGAGTGGGTCTTCTGATGCTCAGGCAGACGAAAAACAGTAAGTTGGCAATTTTTGAATGGCTTCGTCTGAGCGCCACTCGGGCGGATGGGGTCTCGTCACTCGGCCGATGTGGCTTCCGTCGCTCGGCCGAGTGCACACATGAAGCGTGTCCGATCAGGTCGGCCGAGCGGTGTCTCGCTGGTCGGCCGTGTGACTCCTTCACTCGGCCGAGTGGGACACCAAAAATGCCCAAACAGCTTGTTTTGGCCTCCTCATCGCTCCTGCGACGTTCTTTCTTCTTCCGCTCCTCTCCAATGGCAAAATACCCCTCGGGGAGGTCATCGGTGACACTCTGGAGTAGGCGTATCTCGGGATCACTCCAAATCGCTCCAAATCACCTGAAATTCGACAAAAACAAGAAATCGTGAAAAGCATCGCAATATCGTCGATATATCATGAAAATAATGATTTGAGCGATCTAAATGGCATGCAAACATGCGGAAAAAAAGTGTAAAATAAGGAGTGATCACGTAGTCTGAGGAGTCGGACGAGGATGAAGAATCGCCAACATACTCCTCCTCGGTGGTGGGTGTAACGGCGTGGTGGGCGCGTCGAGCGCAGCGTGGGGCCCGAGAAGAGGAGGCGCCAGTGGCCTTCCTCTTCCCCCATCGTGCAAGTGTTGGCTCCCTCGGCCTAGTGCAAGGAGGCATCATGCAACAAGCACGCGGTGTGTGTCGGAAAAAAAATAAAGAGAGGGTAGAGTGTACCGACACGAGAGTTGCTGCGAGAGCAATGTGGTTGTGCACGTGCCTCTCTTTGAATCCGAGGTATCCCCCAAGCTACTCATGTTCGTGTCTTCCTCTGTGAGCGCAATGCACTTGAAATAGAAAGATAAAAATATATCAGTGGGTGCAAAAGTAGCGTGTAGGGCGAGACAGACGTGGGACGATGCGGGTGTAAGGGGGATGGATGCCGACCGAGCTGGGGCTGTGCTCGGTCGAGTAGGACGGGTGGGCTACTTGGTAGGGGATGGGGTGCTCGATCGAGCACAAGCTGTGCTCGGTCGAGTAGGTCTGGCGGGGGTGCAGTGGTGGGTGGATGACATGACCGAGCACTAATTGTGCTCGACCGAGTAAGCCGGGTTGCACTAGGGCTGCTTGGGGGGCAGCGAGATGGGGGAAATGGGTTTGGGGGAAAATAGAGAGAGATTGAGAGGGGTTGGTAAGGGCGGGTTAGAGGGGGTGTGGGATGGTCACCGGCGCTAGGTGGCATCGGCGGCGCAGTTACGGCGATCACCGAAAAAGAGAGGGGGAGAGAGAGTTATAGAGAGAAATAGGGAGAGGTAGAGTGGGAAAGAGAGATGAGAATAGAGAGAGTGGAGGAGGGCGGACCGGAGCGGCGGTGCGGTCGACGACGCAGACGGCGGAGGAGGTGGCAGCGACGTCAAGTTCCGATCGAGTAGGGGGCTTAGGTTGCTCGAGCAGGGTAATTGGGGGAAGAAATGAGTAGGATTAAGGTTAAAAAATCAAGTTGGTTTAGATATAAACCAACTCGGTTTCAAGGTGGGCCCCTCCAAGTAAGTCACCCGCAATTCGGGCGGAGCAGCTTAGCTGCTCGGTCGAGTCAAATAATAAAAAATATATTGAAATTTAAGTTTAGAAGACTCCCTCAGCTTCTCGACTGAGTAGGATGTTACTCGGCCCGCGTAGACAGAATGCTAATTTTTACCATTTTGTGTGCTCTCCTTAGCTCGATCGAGCAGGTAAATACTCGATCGATCAGGTGGCTACTCAACCGAGTCGGACTACTCGGGCCGCGTAGACAGAATGCTGATTTCTTCGCTTTTCCTACGCCCTCTGCTAACTCGACCGAGTAGGGGTCTACTCGGGCGAGTCACCTGTAGATCTTTTTCCAGCAAGTTTGTTCTTCTCTCAGGTGCTCTTCCGTTGGCTTCCTTGCCTTCAATACATCATTTTGCAGGCTCCCCTCAACGTTCAACGTGTAAAGGGAGGAGCTCGTCAAATTTTTATAATTTTTTGTATTTTACCAAGCAAACCCAAAGCGAAAAAGAAAATCTAAGAGATGGAAAGTCGAGTTGCCTCCCGATAAGCGCTCGTTTTGAGTCATAAGCTCGACTCCCTCCAGATCTTCAACGAATGATACTTGTCGCATAGGAGATGCACACATCATGCTTGCCAACGATACGGTGTGGTGGTATTTGGCACGCTTCCTCTCTGTGGTTCTCTTCTTGAATGTTGACAACGTCTCCCGGCTCTTGTTGGTGCAGTGAGTGGTCCGGAGGCTTCTCATCAAGCACACGAAGATAGGCGGAGACCACCTTATTATAGATGGAGTCGCCATCGTCATCAATGCTTGTCTTCACCGGGTCCTTCATGACTCCTTCAGTAGTGTACTCACTTATAACATCATATTCTAAGAGCTCAAGATAGCTCGCTCCTTCTTCTTGGACATGCTCCTTCATGGATTTTGTAACCGGAATTAGGCTTCAATATTGCCCACATTCATAGAGAGTCCCTTCGCTAACATCTATCAAAACACCGACCGTCGCCATGAAAGGACAGCCAAGTATGAGTTGGGAACTCCCCCTTTCCGGCATATCCATTATAATGAAATCCACTGGCACACATAATCCGAGCGGTATTTGTAGAATTATATCTCTAGCAATACCTACCGGATATGTAATTAAGTGGTCTGCCAGTTGTATAGACATTGGTAGGCGCCAACTCGCTTCCGGTGTGCAGTCTCTTGAATATGGAGAGTGGCATCAAGCTGATGCTTGCTCCCAGGTCGATCAATGCACGGCTAATAGGTGTACCTCCAATAGAACATGGCACTATAAAGCTTCCCAGATCCGGTAATTTCTGTGGGAGGTGGTTTTTTATGATGGAAGTTGAATCCTCCAAAAGCTTCACTTCTTCATGTTTCCGCTTTTCCGTGATGAGGTCTTTCAAAAATTTTACGTAGATGAGAATTTCTGTAATGGCATCCATAAAAGGGATGTTGAGTTGAATACCCTTTAGGAGCTCCATAAACTTTGCTTACTTTTTCTCCATATTTGCCAAGGCTAATCTCTGTGTGTAGGGTGGAGGAGGTCGGCTTCCCTTATCCTTGGCGGCGTCCTTAGGAGTTGGCTTATTGGAAGTGGTTGCATCATCCTTTGGTGCCGGTGTGATGGTGGGTAAAGTGGAAGGCGAAGCCTCCCTCTCTCCATTCATGATAGGCTCATCAGTAGCCTCTTCCTTATCGTTGCCAATATGGACATTTTCAGTTGTAGCTTGTTCCTTGCTTGTAACCGACACCATTACAACGTCAATTATCCTACCTCCTGGCATGGTGACGGTGACCACGGCATTTGCTTGAGCTCTTGGATTTGGCCCCGGTTGCGAAGGCAACCTTCCTTGATGCTTCAGTAGTTGGGACATTTGACCTCTTAGTTCTTCAAGTGATGGGTTGATGTTCTTGAATTGAGCGGTTGTGTCTTGATTGAACTTTACTTGTCCGCTCATAAACAATTCCAAGGTAGCCTCCAAGTTAGAATGTGGTGGCATCGGTGCATAATTTTGCTGGGGTGGGTGATTGAATTGGTAGCCCGACGGTCTATATGGCCCAGATGGCCTAAATCCATTCTGCTGCTGATGTGGCGGCGGTCCTTGTTGTTGGGGAGGAGGGTGTGGTGGCCTCTGAAACTGTGGATGTTGCAGCCCTCCATTTGGATTTCCATAGGACAATCCGGGATGATTTCTTGCCGCCGGATGTTGCCACTGATTGTGTCCATTTCCTTGTACATATTATACTTGCTCAGATGGTGATTTGGCTCCGTCATATGGTCCTTCATTGGGGGCGTAGCTTTGCTCCTCGTAATCTTCCTGAGGATGATATGCTGAAGCGCTGGTAGTTGTTGAAATGACATTCAATCATTGTTCAATCTTTGCCACCTGTTTGCACAAAGTTTCAATATGTGAATCAAGGTGGCTAATAGCTTTTACCTCCAGAGTCCTGGTGATGATGGTGTGCTCCTCGCCCCATTGTTGGTTGTTCGCCGCCATATGTTCAAGCAGGTCAATTGCTTCCTCAGCTGATTTGTCTAGAAGGGCGCCTTGTGCGGTGGCATCAATGATCATCTTCGTACTAGGCTACAGCCTGCTGCAGAAGCTTTCCCACAATGGGATCCTATGGTGTGGGCACTGGTGCTGAAGGTTCTTGAACCTTTCCCAGGCTTCGTAGAGCAACTCTTACGGCAATTGCTTAAAGTTGGAGATGTCCCCTTTGATCCTCATCATTTTGGATGGTGGGTAAAATGTGTCCACGAAAGCAAGCGCCAGTTGCTCCCAAGAAGTGAAGTGGTTGGATGGGTGGGCCTGCAACCAATATGAAGCCTTATCCCTCAAAGTGAAGGGAAATAGCCTTAGCTTTGTTGCTTCTTCGCTCACGTCCTTGGTCTTAAACGTATCGCACTTTGCCAGAAAAGTGTCGATGTGATGGTTCGGGTTCTCGTGCAGATTCCTATGGAAGGGATCTTGCTGCATCAGATTTATAAGCCTGGTCTTTATCTCAAAGCTACTTACCGCCATTTACGGCCTCAGAATGGAAGAATTATTCTCGTAGCTGGGTTTCATGTGGTCTCGAATGGACCCGGTGCGAGGTGGAGTGGGGGTATTTTCTGCCATCGGATTGGAGGGTGTCTGGTGGTGGGACCGAAAAGGTGCTCTCTCTCAAGCGCAAGAGTCCGTACAAGTAGTAAAATCTGGGAGTCCAGATGTCTAATCCACGGGAAGAAATCTGTTGCAACCACAATTCAAATCAAATAGAAAGCCAACGAAGAGACTAAACACTTTTAATGGTGGTGATGGTGGTGTGAATGGGGATACGTGAATGATACAAACATGGAAAATACTTGAGAACAAATATCTATAAAAAGTAAGCACATGGTATGGGTTCGTTAGGATCGATGATTCGTTCTAATTTGGTTGATAGATATAACGCAATGAATTCTCCTTTTGGGAGCAATTCACCGGAAAATATCCAATATAACTCAATGAATTCTCCTTTTGGGAGCAACTCATCGGAAGATGCCCTTTTGGGGGTTCAAACACAAAATTCAATGAGATCGTCGCTAAAGTTATAATACGATATGAAACTCTCTTTTGGAGAGATCAAAACTACGGTATGAAACTCCTTTTTGGGGAGATCAAAACTCACTATTTTGGGGCGATCATCAACTAAATCAATTCTTTTGGAATCTGAAAAAGTCGATTTACGAACAAAGATTACAATTTTAACGACGTTTAGCGATTTAGCACATGGAATACAACCAAACTAACACAAATAATATCTCCTAACTACTCCATATCATGCATAACAGAGATTTAGCTACTCATCATGCAATAATAAACAACTTTCATAGCAAAATACATCAAGATTATAGCAAAAATACGGTAGAAAAGCATCAAATACGAGGTTTAAGTTAAGAATTCATCACCAAATATCCTTGAAAAGACATCAAAACTCTCTGGAAATAAGAAAATAGCCTCTGGAATTTTACAAAATTTTTCAGAGGTGAAATACGGCTCCTAGAGCCTCCAATACGCTCAAAATACGCCCCAATCTGGCTGTATCCGCCCAAAAACCCTAGAATACACTTATATAATAGGCATTGCGGGTATGGGTTGTGTTATCGGGTTCAAAACCCGCTATCCGCTAACCGCTTCAGCTCCTGGCCGTTGATCTAGGCGCGATTCAACACGGCGTCGACACGTGGCACGTGGATCGGATCCGCGCCCGCTCCGCTTCAACTCGAAATCGATTCGGATTCGATTGCAGCCGTTCGATCTGAGCGGAATGTCGCTGGGATCGTGACGCGAGTATAAAGAATCCCGCCATCTTCGCTCTCCGCTTCGTTACGAGCTGCGCTCGTTCGTCCGTCGGATCGGGCGGAGGGTGGCTTAGATGTCGCCACGTGGCAGGATGAATCGCAAATCTCACTGCTGCGTCGAGTTCGAGCGGGAGACCCATGCACCGTTCGATTGTGTTTCAACGACGCGGATTCGGCCACGTCGCTCGAAGTTTGGTCGCTGCAGCCGCTTCGTTCGAATTCAATCTTGGCCGCTCGATCGCGATCGTGCGGCCACTAAAGCGCTGCGTCGCCATTATCTCGTCACCGTCTGATGCAGGCGGGGATCGCTCCGATGCGGCCACGTGGCGCGCCAAGATTCGTGCAAACTTTAATTTCCTCATTTTATTGGTATTCTGCATTCAAAAATACACAGTAATTAGCACAGATCTCAGAAAAATACAAATAAATAGTCGTTGGAAACGTGAGATCGAGACCAAGCTAGGAAAAATATAAAACATGCAGAAATACGTCGTTAAATACTATTTTGTGCTCAAATAGTGTGTTTTCTCTAATAAATAAATGTGTAGAAAATACGTATGAATTAGAGAACAATGTAGCATCACATGAGCACAAAATAGGGCTAAATGGGGGGTTAAATATGTAATATTGAACCCGAATCATCTGACCCCTAGTCAATGCTCTGAGAGTTCTTGCGGTCTTCTCGATTTCATGATCAAATAGTAGTTCTTTATTAATAGTTCTGAAGCGAGTAATCATGCACAAAACAACTCAGAAAATACCATAAGTAGCAAGATAATAATTAAAAAAGGAATAAAAGGATGGAAATATAGAAAATGAATAGAGTTGCTAGCAAATTCTTCGAAATAAAAATAAACTGAGTAACACCGTAACTGTCCCCGGCAACGGTGCAAAAACTTTACGCACCCAGACCTTCCACATAAAATCCACCTGGCAGTGTCACGGTCGCCAGGCGCTGTATGGTTCCTAGGTGTCGATTCTGGGCTCTATCCGCAAGCAGACGGTGTCAAATTATAGTATAAAAGATGTCAAATCCCACAGGGATAGTGACGATGTATTGGGTCTCAGAATATTTCTAGATCTCAGAAATAATTAGTATTCGGTTGGAAGATTGTTGGTTTATGTTGTTTGTTCAACATAACGAAACAAGGGCCTTAGGGATCACCGTTAGGACCGTTGAAAGTCGATGTTAGGCTAAGGTTCTTATGTTGCATTGGGTTTATGGGATTGGTCTCTCAGCTCGTACCACTCTCGTGGATTAGAGCTTCAAGGTACTTCGGTGGCTCTCATTGACGCAACGGCGGTAGCTGTCAATGTAGTGATATAGTTTGTCGGTAAATTCCCTAATGGCACGAGCTGGGCATAGTCACGAGCCTTAGTTGGATCTACTGACTCCCTAATTAAATCCTAAGGATACTCCTTAAGCTAATCAATTCCACATACCGTGGGCATGATCTCGGTACGAGTTCTCCCAGGATTTGGCTGGATCAACCAAAGTACTCATCCTTTATTCCCAATACAACCTAAAAATCCCAAATCTACATCTTTTTCCTAATATCCTAGGTCTAACCCATTAGCCTTAGATGAGATTACTCAGGCATGGCAAATAGGACATAGAAAGATGCGATTTTTAGATCGGAATTCATAATTGCAATTAGAGAAAATGAGAAAGTTGAGATATTTACGTACCAAAAATAAGTAGCACAATAGACGATGATAAGAAAATCTAGATCAAGAAGTTCCACGTAGTAACAAGTAATAAAAATCGAGTCTTTACTTTTTCGGCACAAAATCTCCAAGACCTAGATCTAGAACTCTCAATAAAAATCAAAGCTAGAACTAAAAATTAATCTCAAAGTTTCCACCTAGAAAAAGTATGGAAAACGACTAAAATACATAGGGGATGGACCCCACAAGAAAAACTTAAAATATGGAAGTTTGGGGCTCACTTGTTGCTGGCCGCGTCGGCTGCTCGACCGAGTAGGTAGATGCTCGGTCGAGCAGACATGATTTTGCTGCTGCGCTACTTGGAATGGAAACGGGCTACTCTGTCGAGTAGCATGCCTGCTCGGTCGAGTCATCAAGGGGTCTGAGCTCCTTCTCACATTGTCGTTCTGTATGCTCGGGTCGAGTAGGTTTTGCTCGATCGAGTAGGTCCTACTCGGCCGAGTCGGATGTCTGATTGGATGAAGCTTGAAGTTGGGTTGACTCAGTCGAGTCACCTCTCTGCTCGATCGAGCGGACCGTGCACACTTGGCTGAATCTGCATGTCAACTCGACCGAGTAGCAGAATACTGCTCAGGCCGAGTCGCATGGGAAAGTGGCTTGGGCCTTGGCTTTTGCTCCTTTCTCTCACTCGCTCCTCCTCCTCTCCTTTTACCTGCTTCTAAACCTCGACGAACTCCTACGGAGCCTAGCCTATGACGGCCTGGATGTGCTGGATGTGTCTGCATCCCAAAAAAGCTCCAAATCCTCTAAAACCCTGCGAGTATAAAAAGCTATACGAAACTCGGATATGGCATTAGAAGCGCATATATGTATGAAAATAAGGGATTTAGATGCGAATATGACATGGGATGAGATGAAATGATGCTTTAAAATGGAAAATATGGACACATCACCTTTGATGTAGCTTCCACAAGGATAGGCTAGGAAAGTGGCATGGTCCGCAGACTCGGTAGATAGCTCCATATCTCTAGTCTCTGACCCAATCGTCACTGTATTTTCGAGGTACTTCAGGGCATAGCTATGCATACTCTTGATTTGCTTCTTGGATGATGAGCTTATCAAAATGGTAGGATGATGTTGTTTAGTCGCATGCTTTGCATATCTCCAAGAGGTAGCTTTTCATTCATGGGTAAAACACATACCCAAAGTCTTTTATCATCGCGATAATCTGTAACCTGTATCTGCAAATACATTTAACATGTAGGATAATCCTTTATAATATTGACTCTTTGAGGTAGCACAGAAGATGCGTAGCTCCGGTCTAGTGACGTGCTACAGGCGCTGCACTGTATCTGGCTAACAAATTTACTGCCAACGCTATATAGAGAAGCATTGAGTTGGCTAAATATAGGAGTGTACCAAAGACACTCAAGTAAGGCACTTCAGGACCTATGATATCATTCCCCTCTCCAGCAAATGGAAGGGGTCTATATGCACATCCATTCAACCAATAATTGTATTTAGTGGATTACAATTGTCAATGTTTCTTCATCGACTTCGGGTGTATGGAGTTAAATGTCGAATGATTTTCATCTTCTGGATGTTATTTTTATCTGCTAGATGATATTTTCATCTTTTTTATGATCATCTTCTGGATGATGTTGTCATCTGCTGGATTATAGTTTCATCTTTTGGATGGTAAGTCTGTAAGCCAAGATTTTTGCATATGTCTTTCATATCATGTTTGATAGGTAGGCTTAAACAGATATTTCAGTTTTCTCTTTAGGAGATCTGATAAGATTTGAGTCATTTGAAAATATAATCCCCAATCATTTTCTTTGTTCTTTTAAAGATGTAAAGACAATCTTTAGTAGGAGTCCTTATTTTGATAATGAACTTTCTTGGTAGTATTTTATATATTTCATAGAATAGACGTCTCAAAGTCTATTCAGGCAAGTAAGGAAATTAGGAATAAATCCATAAGGTTATGCAGTCACAACATCCATAGCAGCAAAAACTAAATTTTCCTTTGCCAATCGCATGAATTTCGCAAACATAATCAGCGAGCCTGATGCATTAGCTTTATTTCGTAAGTAAATCAATCTAATCTTACTTGCTTCCTAGTTTCAGCAAAATAAACCTATAAGCTATAGCATGCCGCTTTTAGCATGTGATTTTATTTATTTTATTTGTATTTAAACAATATGCATCATGCCCATAGGTTTGATATCTTTTGATATCAAGACTTCAGATCCGAACACTTCACATTTCATAAGTGAGTCCAGCTCAACTTATTATTGCATCGTTCCACATTGGCCAATCTTTACGTTTGCTTCAAGAAATGGAGTGTGGAACGATTGTTATAATTATCATCTAAACGGTAAAATGAAATGTGAGTAATTGTCGACAAGTGTGTTTTTTATCCAAACACCCCCCTGTACGTACATTATACAATAATATTTCAATTTATTCCGGATTCATCTCTTCTAGAGGTTTTGAAAAGGGAGATGATATGGAGATGAACTCACTTTCATGTGGTGGTGTTTAAAGGTCTCCATAAGTTTTTCTCTTTTTGGAGCCTCATGGGATGTCCTCTCATTCATTTAGGATATCCACTTCCACTACTGGTGGATTGCTTCCATTATTTTTTGTATGTCAATCCTAGCTGGATTTTTAGCAGCAGTGATGTGTGATTTTGACAATATTAGGATTGTGAATAAATTTGTCCGAAAATTGTTTAACAGTTTCATACGTGTGGATCTTTAGGATCTCATCACGATTTATGTATAGGAAATGGTCAACCGAGCTTCAAGCTCAGGAAAGATGCTAATATCCATGTTGGACCTAATATTGGAAAATTAAAGAGTTCTGAATGTGAAGGATCTTCAGAATCTAATTTTAGCAATCGATTCTTTATATGATGATCCATCAAGGCACTCTCATTTTATCCTTTTTTACATCTTAAATAAGTCTCGTCCTAAGTTCTAACCATAACCCATCTCCATAATATTTCTTGTCCCATCAAGTAATCATCCATTCAAACCATTGCATTTACCCAGACCTATCCGCTATTATCGCATCATCAATAACTTCATCGCTCTAACACCATCTCTTTTCTATCGTCTCTTAACCATTGAAAAAAACTCGCTGCTACACATTGGACCCTTATATACCACATTCATTTCTTCTCATATCTCAGAGTTTTCCGAAAAAGGTACAAAAAATGTGCTTGCAATATTTTTCAAAAAAAACGAAAACGTAACTTCAATGCACACGAGTGTATCGTTGGTCGGTGATGAGAGTACATCTAATTTTCTTCTATGTTGATGAGGAAAATTTTTACTTTTTTAGATGATCGATATCATTGGTTTTGATGGTCACTAACCAAAAAAATAAAACTTAAAAAACAAATAAAAATTAGCTTCATTTTTTATTCTTCGGAAAGTTGGCTGCATGCGCACGGAGGACCTCACCCAGCTAGGATCGAACCATGTCGAACCCGCTATGAATCGAGAGAAAGTGCGGATAGAATAAGGTCCTTTGGCAAAATTAGCTTCTTTAACGTGCAATGAAAATTCATGTTGATCATACAAAAATAAAATAAATAAAAACAAATAAAATGTTGTGAATAGGCCCATTGGGCCCATTGGGTATCCACTCATCATTAAATGCTATATATATGAGGGAAGGGGGCTCCTAACCCTCTACACGTTTTACCCTACGCTTTTCCCTTCATAACACGTTATCAGCACGAATCTACTCGAAGGAAAAAGACGACGGCTCTCAAGGAGGAGTTCATCCCCAACGTCAATTTTAAGAATATCTTGGTCTTCTCAAAGGGAAGCGTAAAGGGCATCCTTCATTGATCGTCGTCTAGATTCAATAGCCGAATCTAGAAGGCAAATCCTCAATTTTTTTGATCTAGATTTTATTTTCCTGTAGATCTGCATGTTTAAGATCACCTAGTTAATGAACACGGTAAAATTCGAATTTTTTTAGATCCGTATGTCTAAAAACATTTAAAAAATTGATTTTTTTAATAATCCATGGCGGCGCCTTCGTGCATGGCTAGGCCATGCCCAAAAGGGCATGCCACCGCCGCAGCCACCGTCGTGTTGGATATTGGACTCCCCGGATTTGGTTTTGGATGATGAACAAACATAAATATAACGTGAACTAACACGTTGTGAGCGCAGTTATGGAGATCGTCGCCAAATTCGTATGAATATCAATTACAACGTCTCAAGACTTCTCAAAGCACGTGATCGTATGCCTAAAGCTTCGTTGAAGCTTATGGACCAATTTAGAAGTCATGAAGATTCGATTGAAGCTATTGAAGACGGTATCGTCAAGTTTTATTTATAGTCTTTAAGCTTCTTTCGTAGAATGTTAAGCCTTGAGTAGGTCTTACGGTTTAAATCTTCATAACGCTCATATCTTAGCTCTAGGATCTTAGTAGAAGTCCATACAATCCTTCACAAAGCTTCGTGCTTCGATACGCGACTTCTTGTGCATGTTAGTTGGTTCAAGAAGAAGAACTGACCGACTAGATGGTGATCTAGTCGGTCGGCAAAGCTTCTTGGACCGACTAGTTCTTCTCAGTTATTTCCAAGCTCTTTACTGTTTACAGTTAGTCGGTCTAAGTTGACTCACCGACCGACTAGTTTGTGAACTAGTTGGTCAGTGATGCTTCTGTGACCGACTAGTTGAGCTTTTCCTGTACATGCACATTTGAGCCTGAGCTACTGTTTATCATTAGTCGGTCTGTGTTCATTGATCGACCGACTAGTTGATGAACTAGTCGGTCAACTTTCCTTCTTAGACCGACTAGTTTAGTTTTACTGTACATGCCAATTTTTCACCTAACTTACTGTTTATCGTTAGTCGGTCTATGCTCATTTGGCGACCGACTAGTTGGTGAATTAGTCGGTCTCAGTTGAGTAACCGACCGACTAGTTGTGAAACTAGTCGGTCAGCTACTCTTCTTGGACCGACTAGTTCCTTTTGTATGTGCTTTGTTCTTTTCTCTGTTCACTCATTAGTCTGTATACATTAATTGACCGACCGACTAGTTGATGAACTAGTCGGTCGGTGGTTGTTCTTTGACTGACTAGTTGGGTTCAGAAAAGAGCCGTTGGAGCTTTAATTGAAACGTTTTTCTCTCTCTCTCCTCTATCCTATAAATAGTTGTTGGGCTGCATTCATTGCTGCCAAGGCTGATATTATTGCAAGTTTAGAGATCAAGAGAAATCATTCCAAGCTCATTCAAAGGTCATTCTTTCCATTCAATAATCTCTCCTAACTCTTACTTCCAAAGAGAGATTCATTGAGTGTGAAGCCTTCCAAGCCTAGTGCTTGACTCTAGGTCACCAACATCCCAATAGCTCTCCATCGCTATTCTACATCTTGGAGCTAGGGTTTGGTGCCACTTCTTCTTCCTCAAAATCATCCTTGCCCTAATTCGTAAAGCGTTACTCAAGGCATAGGTATTTTGTCGGTAAGAAGTTTCTTATTTCATTTCATATTTGAATTGTAAGTTTCACTCTCGGTTGTGAGAGTGTGGTTGTGATCCCGAGTTGTGGGAGTCACAAATTACATTTTGTATGATTTGACTTGTGGAGGTTTTTCACAAGTATTTCATAGTGGAAATCTTGAGTTAGGGTTTCTAACTCAAGTATCCGGAGGGGATCCGGGTGGTTGGGACGTAGGATCATCGGGAACAAGTCGGGGAGACTTGGGTGGATCCGAACCCAGTAATATCTCTTGTTAGCATTGTTAATTTTGTTGTTGTCTTCAATTTAAGCTTCCGCAAATTGATTTGGTAGTTGTTTGCACTATAATTTGGAATTATACTCCTCGTTATTTTTAAAGTACTATTCACCCCCCCTCTAGTACTTGTGCAGTAGCTTGTAGGGCATTACATTTGGTATCAGAGCCAGATACTTAGCTATGTCTGCCAACGACAACAAGATCGTTCGTCCACCTTCCGACTATGGCACCTTCAGGAACCGTGAAGGAGTATCTTCGATGATGGAAGGACATTCCTCAACGAGGCCTCCATTCTTCAACGGTACCAACTACGGGTACTGGAAATGCCGGATGGAAACCTTCCTCCGGAGTGCATCTCTATGGAGGACCACGATGAAGGAATACGTCGAGCCCGCCGAAGAAGACTTTGAGAAATGGACAACCGCGGAGGTCGCCGCGGAGGTAAGCAATGCCAAGGCAATGAACGCCTTGCAATGCGCATTGGAGCCTGAGGACTTCAATAAGATATGCACATGTAAGAGTGCATATCAAATTTGAAACTCCCTCATCATACTACATGAAGGGACGAGTAGGGTAAGAGACTCTAAACTCGTAGTTGTAAACAAAGATTACGAAATGTTTCATATGCAACAGGGCGAGAAGATGAAGGAGTATTACGCTCGCTTCGTCGACATCATAAACGAGTTGGAGGCTCTCGGCAAAACCTACACCCAAAAGGAGAAGTGTTCGAAGCTTATCGAAGGACTTCCTTCTTCTTGGGAAAAGCGTACCTTCGCCATCGAGGAAGGTAATGACATGAACAAGTACACCGTAGTTCAACTAATGGGTACTTTAATGTCATACGAGATACGCAAGGATAGTAAGCTAAAATTGCAGGAAAAGATGAAGTCATACCTAAAGAAATACGAGCCAAAGAAGTATTGCTTTCAAGGCCGCTCCATCCACATCCACATCAACCGATGATGAAGACTCGGAAAACGAGTTGGACTTGGAGTCCATGGCACTCATGGCCAAGAAGTTCAACCGTTTCTTCCGAAAAGGTAACTATAAGAACAAAGCTAAATTTGGTTCTTCTAACGCCTCTTCTTCTTCTTTGTGTTTCAAGTGCAATAAGCCAGGACACATGAAAGCGGAGTGTCCTCTAAACAAGCAAAAGGAGAAGTGGAAGGCGCCAAAGTATGACAAGTCCAAGAAGTACAAGAAAGGAAACAAAAAGGGACTTGTCGGAGCAACATTCACCGACTCCGAGGATTCCTCAAGCGGAGAGTCGGACGATGAGCAAGTGGAGCAAGCGCATATGTGCTTCATGGCAAGAGAGGAGCATGATCAAGGATCCTACTCTTCCGATGATAGTGACGACGAAGGCGATGAGGTAACTATGGATGACCTTAGGAATGCTAATTCTCAATTATGGTCTAAATACACTAAATTAGTAAATAGATATACTAAAGTAAAAGATGACCTAGCTAGCATTCAAACTTCGCCTAAGACTATCATCACCAACAACGACACCGTTGTTGAAGAGTTAAGAAATGAGATTGTTAATCTCAAATCTAAACTTGAACATGTTAGCATTGAAGATCCGGAGGATCACAAGATAGCGGATTTGACTTCTCAAAACTCGACTTTGAGTATTGAGAATGAGAATCTTAAATCTCGTGTTTATGTGCTCACATCGCAAGTATCCAACTTGGATACTTCTATGCGTTCTCTCACCGAGAAATATGAGAACACATTAGGCCGAATTAATAAATTCAATAAGAGTAAGGACCATTTGGATAAAATCCTAAGTGACTTACTTCCGGCCAATCACCACATTGGCTTGGGGTATACGATGGGATGTTCATCCAAATCGGCCACTACTTTTGTTAGGCCAACTTCAGGTGACTCAACGAGTGGTAGCAAACACTCTATTGGTAGTTCTTCTACCAATGGTGCTTCCACCTCGTCCACACCCTCTTTCGGAAAGAAACCCACTTTGGGTGGACCTCCAAAGAAGGGGCATGCTTATATGTACACCAATACTATGCCACGTAGGAACACACGTCCTACTCCACCGGCTCACACGTATGATGATTTTTATGCAACACATTCTCGTGCACGTGCACACCATGTGAGACACCCTCACGCACGTGTTTCCACACATGCATATGTTCACCCACAACATCATATGAATAATTATCCACATGCACCATTCCATCATGTTCCTTATGCCTATCCACGACATGCATCACGTAGAAACCAACAACGCATGTATGCACCCAATAGGATGAGGGCTCCCAAGATTTTCACTATTTGGAGCCCAAAGGACACAAGCATGGATGAAAAACAAGTGTATATGAATGCTTATTTTTCGGATGTTGTGCATAGTAGAAATTATGTGGGGAAGTCTAAGTCCAATTGGACTTGGCTTCCAAAGGTCTAATCTTTTGGACCCAATGACATTGGGTACCATGATATGAAATTCTCTATCTTTAGGTTCTCAAGGAAAAGAAAAAGAAAAGGAGCAACAAATTTAAATTTAGCTCCAAGGGGAATTGGATACTCGATAGAGGGTGTTCAAAACACATGACGGGCGATGCTCAATTGCTTTCCGGAGTGGTGCCCATTGCTAATGGGAACCGGGTAGTCTTTGGAGGCAACGAGAGCGGAACAATCGTCGGTGTTGGTAAAGAGGGTAACACATCTAAACCCTTAATTAGTGATGTTTATCTAGTTAATGGCTTAAATCATAATCTTATTTCAATAAGCCAACTTTGTGACAAAGGTTACAAAGTTAGCTTTGCGAAAGGATTGTGTCATATTTTGAGTGATAATAATAATTTATTATTTTCCGGCACTCATCATAAAGATATTTATATTTTGGATCTTCCTAAGTCTTATGAACAATGTCTCGTTGCCAACACAAGTGAACAACACTTATGGCATCGACGATTTGGACATGTGAACTTTGGAACACTTTATAAGCTTTCAAAATTAAATTCCATTAAAGGTTTTTCGAAGGTCGTTTTTGAAAAAAAAAAGTTTTTGTGATTGTTGTCAACGTGGCAAGCTTCCTAAATCTTCATTTAAACCTAAGAAAAGCATATCTACTAAACGGCCACTAGAGCTATTACATCTAGACTTATTTGGGCCAACTAGAGTTGCTTCCTTAGGAAATGCAAGATATGGGCTTGTCATCGTAGATGATTATTCGAGATTTACATGTGTGTTTTCATTATGTAATAAAAATGAAGCTTTTGAAAACTTCACAATTTTTGTTAAGAAAGTACAAAATCTCTTAGGAACCACCATTGTCACTATTCGTAGTGATCATGGAGGTGAATTTGAGAATGAGTCATTTGAGACATTTTGTGATGAAGTTGGTATTACACACACCTTTTCATTCTCTCGCGCACCTCCTCAAAATGGTGTAGTTGAGAGAAAGAATAGGACGCTAGTGGAGTGTGCTCGCACTATGCTTGATGATAGCCAACTTGGCCATCAATTTTGGGCAGAAGCGGTACACACCGCTTGCTATGTGTTTAATAGAATACTTTTGAGGCCCGGCACTAAACAAACTTGTTATGAATTGTTGTTTGGTAGGTTGCCTCAAGTTAAACATTTTCGTGTTTTTGGTTCGAAATGTTTTATTAAGAACACGTATGGTAGTTTGGACAAATTCGACCCAAGATCCGATGAGGGGATTTTTGTTGGATATTCTTCGCGTAGCAAAGCCTACCAGATATTCAACAAACGAACCTCAACGATCGAGGAATCGCTTCATGTCTCATTTAATGAAGGATTTGTTCCAACTAGAATTTCAAATGGTGATTCTATGGATGTTTTATGTGATTCGTTTGATAATTCTAAGTCTAATGATTCTATTGATTCTATTGAGACTAACCCATCTAATGAAGTTGTTGAGAATGTTCCTAGTGACCAAGGTATTCCCAAACGGCTTCATACCGTTCGTGATCATCCTCATGAGTAAGTCATTGGCAATATCCATGATAGTGTCAAGACGAGATCGCAAGTGAACTACTTCGCTCATTGTGCCTTTGCCTCCTCGATAGAGCCAAAGAATGTTAATGAAGAATGCAAAGATAGCGTTTGGATCTTAGCCATGGAGGAGGAACTCATTTAATTCGAGAGGAATGAAGTTTGGGAGCTTGTTCCATTGCCATCGAAGAACCACACCGTCATAGGGACAAAGTAGATCTTCAAGAACAAAACTGACGAAAACCAAGTCGTCGTCCGGAACAAAGCTCGGTTAGTTGCTCAAGGCTACCGTTAAGAGGAAGGTATTGATTTCGAAGAATCCTTCGCTCCGGTAGCTAGATTAGAATCAATTAGATTATTATTGTCTTTTGCATGCCATAAGGATTTTAAATTATTTCAAATGGATGTTAAAAGTGCATTTTTAAATGTAGATGTTGTTGTGGAAGTTTACGTTTCTCAACCTCCGGGTTTTATTAATGAAAAATTTCCAAATCATGTTTTTAAACTAAAGAAAGCGCTTTACGGCTTGAGACAAGCTCCTCGAGCTTGGTATGATCGCCTCAAGAATTTTCTTTTAGATTTGAATTTTAAAATGGGAGAAGCCAATTCTACACTTTTTGTTAAGCATTCGAATAATGATATAATTTTAGTTCAAATATATGTTGATGATATCATTTTCGGTGCTACTAACTTTGCTCTTTGCGAAGAGTTTTCTAATGTGATGAAGGAACAATTTGAGATGAGCCACAAGGGTGAGCTCAAATATTTCTTAAGTCTCCAAATTCGCCAAATGGACGATGCAATCTTCATCCACCAAACGAAGTATACGGTGGAGTTGCTAAAGCGATTTGGAATGGAGAGTGCCTCCGGGAAAAAGACTCCAATGAGCACGACTACGCATCTTGATAAGGATACGGGCGGTAAGGATGTAGACATTCGTCTATATCGAGGTATGATAGGTAGTTTACTTTATCTTACCGCAAGTAGGCCCGATATTATGTTTGCCGTATGCGTATGTGCTCGTTATCAGTCTCAACCTAAGGAGTCTCACTTAGTAGCGGTAAAACGTATTTTCCGTTATCTAAGTTATACACTTGATTTTGGATTATTTTATCCAAAATCTAGTACGTATGAGTTAATCTCATATAGTGATGCCGATTATGCGGGATGCAAATCCGACAGGAAAAGTACTAGTGGCACTTGCCATTTTATAGGAAATTCCCTTGTCTCTTGGTTTTCCAAGAAGCAAAATTCTGTATCACTTTCAACCACCGAGGCGGAATACATTGCCGTCGGTGCCGCGTGTGCTCAAGTTCTTTGGATGAGACACACACTTAAAGACTTTGGTATAAATTGTGATACTTGCCCTATCATGGTTGACAACCAAAGTGCAATATGTCTTTCCAAGAACCCGGTACACCATTCCCGTTCGAAACACATAGATGTCCGACACCACTTTTTAGATGATCATGTTGCTAAAAAGGACATCATTTTAGTGTACGTTGAAACCCAAAAGCAAATCGCCGATATTTTCACGAAACCCCTAAAGGAGGACTCCTTTGTGCGGTTGCGTCGAGAATTGTGGATTATGGGTGAATCCGAGATTTAGGATTCATGTTTCATTCAATAATCTTGCATGCTATTATATTTCGCAATATTTCATTCATGCTAGACTTATTGGATTTTTCGGGATTTTATGTGATATTTATGAATTTTTGCTCAAATTCATGTTTGAATGTCGTATTTGAGATTTCGATGTTTAATGGGATAGTTTAGATGATTTTTGAGAGGATTGTGATGTATCGTCCAAGTGGTTTAAGGAGAGAACTTCATTATCAATTTTTGGACTCATCTAGTCGGTCTCAGTTCATCAACCAGCCGACTAGATTCACATCTAGTCGGTCAGCTAATGAACTCAGACCGACTAGCTCTATCTCTCAACTTTTGAACTCCTTTAGTCGGTTTCAGTTCAATCACCAACCGACTAGAATTGTATCTAGTCGGTTAGTAAAATAACTCAGACCGACTAACTCAAGCTATTTTTGAGTTTCCTCTCCAGCTTAACTCTTTAGTCGGTTCATGTTCAGTGATCGACCGACTAGATTGAGATCTAGTCGGTCAGTAAATGAACACAGACCGACTAATTCTTGTCAGTTAACTTGGGTTCAGCCACTGTTTGCAACTAGTCGGTTCAAGCTCATTGACCGACCGACTAGATCGTGATCTAGTCGGTCAGTGCTTGAACTGTGACCGACTAGTTGTGCCAGGGACTGTTTGGTCTTTTGAGCTCTCGAACGATTTAAACTTGATTTAGTCGGATTCTTCTCACTTTAGTCGATCAAATCTTCCCCTCTCTCAGCTCAAAACCTCCGACTCCCTCGTGACCCTTCGTCTTCCGGCCTTTTTCCGATCATCTCCGCCGTCACCGGCCGTCGTCTTCCTCCTAGGGTAACCCCCCCTCGCTCCCTCTCCTGTCTAGGGTTAGTTTTCTATTCCTAGGGTTAGGGTTAGTTCGTTTTCTGTTAGGGTTTCAATTTGATTTCAGCCTAGGGTTTGCTAGGGTTCCGGCCATCTAGGGTTTCTTCGCTTTGATCTCTCGTGTCTCGTGTAGTGCCGCGATTATGGCCCGTACACGTATCCCGATCACTCCATCTATCCCCTCGCCGATGACCGTAGAACCTAACCCTACGGATCCCGTTCAACCTTCGAGAACCCCTCCGAAACGCCATGCCAAGACCACCCAACCCTCTTCGTCTTCGCCTCCTCTTAAGCGTAAGAGGACGGCGACTGCGAAACTCCGAGCCAAATCTCAGCCCAAGCCCAAGCCTGTGATTTTCCGTGCTCCCACTCCTCCCGGTGCTTCGGATTCCGACACCGAGTATATCCCCGAGCCTGAGACACATAGGGAACCCACTCCTCCTACCCATCCTGAGTCTAGCTCCCGACCTCGTTCGTCTACCCGTAAGCCTAAGGGAAAGGCTCCGATGCCGGTTGGCGGTGTCGATATCTCGTTGTGTCACGACGACCCTATGTGTCTCGCGGCTTACAACCGTATCGAACATTGCCCGCTGCTTCTGGAGCATTTCGTCCAGTTCAGTAACTTCATAGGGTTAGCTGATCTTCTTTCGTCCTCGGGTCTTCTCGATTACCTTCGATATGACCTGAAGGCGAATCCTCACCCTTACCCTTGATTAGTGAAGCTATTCTACGCCAATAGGATCCGGGGTCAGTATGATGAGACCCACTCTGTTGAGACGACTGTTTTGGGGACTCCTATAGTCCTCACAGCAGAAATCTTAGGAGAGATCTTGGTTATCTCTTCGTCTGGCCTCCTCCCCTCGGACATTTCTGTTGATGATATTTCTTCCCTAGATCAGACTGTCCTTTCTGAGATTTTCCATCAGATTCCTCCCGCCATGATTGGCGTACCCTCCAAATCTTTCAAGCCAAATGCATGGGTCCTGAACGTGATTCCGTAGTCGTGCTTGCTTCCCAAGTACGGCTCCTCATCTCTACCGTCCCAGCCTTTTCTGAAGCTGATCTATGCCATTTTCATGGGAAGCTCGATTAACTGGGCTCGCATTATACTCGATAAGATTGACTCTTTCGAGTGTATTCGCAAGTCCACGAAATCGGCTCATATCCCATTTCCATGCTTGTTGACCCTTGTTTTCCGTCACTTCCGTGTCCCCTTGCCTCGTGACGATGAGCGTCCCCTTGGTCCTCCCCTGAAAGCGACGGCCATCAAGAAATCTCTTGCGGCGCTCCGTCACGTTCAGAGGACGACACCTTCAGCGTATGCCTCTGCGTCTGCCTCTGCTGCTCCCTCTGCCACCCTTGATGATGTCGTACGGTTACTTCGTCGTCACGAGTCTCGTTTGGCTTGTACCGAGGAGGTAGTTTGCCGTATGGCTAGTCTGATGGGTATTCAGCTTCCTCCTTCTGTTTCTGAGGATGAGGAGATGGATGAGTTCGCTGAGGAGGACACTGAGGAGCTTTGTCGTGCTTCCACTCGTGCCCCCGAGGGCACCTCTGGTACTGCTGCTGCCGGTGCTACCACTTCTGGTGCTGCTGTTGCTGCTTCGTCTGCTGGTGCCCCCGAGAGCACACCTGTTGCCACCGCTCCTGCGGTGGATACTCCGACTGGTGCTCCCGAGGCCACTACTGTTGCTGCTCCAGAGATTGCCACTTCTGTCGTCGCTCCTGCTGACATTCCGGACGTTCCTACTGATCCAGTTTCCACCACTTCTCCTGCAGAGCCTGCTGTTGCTGCAGATCCTGCCGCTTCCTCTTGAGCTTCCTCGAGGACTCTCCGATGCTCCTTGGACGATACATCTAGTGTGTGAGAGTTTGGTTAGGATAGGGTGGGGTTTTGGATCATTTTGATGTATTTTGATACTTTTGATGATGTATTTTGATGTATTTTGATGATGATGTATATTTTTTTAACACTCCGATATCTGTGATATGATGATGTATTTTGTGCACCGATCGGTGGATCGATGTTTGTATGTCGGTGATGTACTCTGGTTCATATTTCATATATATATATATATACATCGCACTTGACATTTCATTCTATTGTGCACAATTTATAATTTTTTTATGTCTCGGATGTTTGATTTCGTCGCTCGACGATATTAACTTGGTTTAATAGAAATTTCTTCTATGGAAACATAGAATTGTTTTCCATGCACTACATTAACCAAGAATGTTGAAATTTGAGAGTATATTCCATAACTCAATCCGTAAAAATGATTTGAGTTTTGATGATTTCGTTTTACGATTTTCGACTATGGTTTCATTGACACGCCTTGATTTTATTCGTATTATTCTTTGGTGTCACTTGAACCGTCATCGTATTCTACGACTGGTCGGTCCTGAGTATACACCCAAAGACCGGTTGTAGTTTTACCGCAAGCGCACGGTGTAGCGACGAGCAGGATATCGAACACAGGGAGGACGAATGACCGTGCTTGCTCCTAATCAACCTGGCTACTTAAGAGAGAAATTTGCCTTTGGCGATCCTGTCACAATCGTCAGACAAAACGTGCAGAAATATCAAATCAAATAAAGAACGTCTAGGGAATGGGGAATCCCCGCTACTCACCGTATTTCATAAATGTGGTTCGTCGGTATCAAAATTGCTTGAATAAGAATTTGGATGAACTAGTTGCAACTGAATGTAGAACCAAGCTCACGCTCTCGCGCTGTTGCCGGTCTATAGCTATCCTAGGTTTGGATCCAATCTCTTGCAAACCCTAGCCTAGGAAAGCTAGCATTAGGATCAACATCATCGTCCAATCGCGCACCGAGTCCAATCTCTTGCAAACTCGGTCCGCGATCTAGATTGTGATAGTTCCTACCCGTCCAATCTCTTGCAAACGAGTATCGGCATGGAATTGCAACCGGAAATCCTAGTATCGGTCCAATCTCTTGCAAACCGATACTTCGAAAATCCGATTCCAACCCAATTCGGATTTCTAGGGCTTCCTACCGAATTGGGATCCAATCTCTTGCAAATCCCAATCGATATGAATACCTAGCCATCCGTAGTAAATTGATCACAATCTAATCTCTAGTTATTAATTCTAGCACAATTTCTACCAATTCGTCACAAATATGAAAGTGGGCTTGTAGGGTTCATCCTCACGCCCCAAGACGTGGAGACTACTCACAATTCATAGCAAGATCACAAAAATAATCAATGAAATAAGCAATAGAATTCATCACAATATTGAGATAAGCAATAAAAATAGAATTTTTAAGGAAAAGAGATGCAAAACCAATGTAGTTCTTCAATTGTTCCAACAAAAATCACAAATTTGTCTCTTCTCCAATCACAAGAATAAAGCTAAAAACTAATCTAAAAAGCTGCAAAAAATCTAAGAGAGAGGCTCTCTAAACTAGGGTAAAAACAGGGCTTAAATAGCCCTCAAAATCGTCCAAAAATCGTGACCAAAATACCACTGCACAGCCTGTTTTCCGCAATTTTCGCTACAGGCAGCGCATCGCACTCGGCCGAGTGACAAAAGTCGCTCGGCCGAGTGAAAACCCTGTCATTTTCCAGTAAGTCGGGGGCTTCAGGGGTCTTCAGTTCGGGGGCGACTCGGCCGAGTGAGTTGTCGTCACTCGGCCGATGGCTTCAAGGCACTCGGGCGGACGTAATAATCCACTCGGCCGAGTGGGTCTTCTGAAGTTCAGGCGGCCAAAAAACAGTAACTTTGATGTTTTGGAAGGGCCTCGTCTGGGCGCCACTCGGGCGGACGCGATATCGTCACTCGGCCGATGTGGTCTACGGTGCTCGGCCGAGTGCACATAGAAATCGTATCTGTTCAGGTCAGCCGAGCAGTGTCTCGCTGGTCGGCCGAGTGGCTCCTCCACTCGGCCGAGTGGGACACAAAAAATGCCCAATCTGATTGTTTTGGCCTCCTCGTCGCTCCTGTGACGTCCATTCTTCTTCCGCTCCTCTCCAACAGCAAAATACCCCTCGGGGAGGTCGTCGGTGACCGTCTAAAGTGAGCGCATCTCAAGATCACTCCAAATCGCGCCAAATCACCTGAAATGCGACAAAAACAACAAATCGTGAAAAGCATCGCAATATCGTCGATATATCGTGAAAAACATGATTTGGGCGATCTAAATGGCATGCAAACATGCGGAAAAAAGGTGTAAAATAAGGAGTGATAAAAATCCCCCAAGCTTGCCTCTTACTCGTCCTCGAGGAAGATAAGTAAAAGCGAAACCGGTGGATTCGGAAAACGGCGAAAAGAAACGAAAAATGAAAAACGAAGAAGAATGAAATCGAAATAGAATAAAGTAAGATAGAAAGAAGCGAGGAGGTAGGATGCTAGATCATTTCCTCAGGACGTGGGTTCCACTTACTCATATAGCATGCTCTGAATGAAAAATACATGTCAAAGAATTTTATTTTGATATCATAGTATAATAGTGCAAGTAGAAATAGAAAACCCACGAACAACGATATAATCATGAAAAACGGAATAATTTTAGAATTAGCATCGTCTGAAACATTTAAAGCGGTATACAAATCACAGATCACACACTTTTCAATTGAACGCTTTCTATCAGGAGTATAAGAGTATCACACTATAGAATAGAGAGAATAGAAAAGTATGGATTTCATGAGATGAACGCTAGGCTTAGATTCCTGGATTTCGTAAAGCTAAAAACAATCTCATTGAGTATAGAATATTACTTAGCCTAGGTCGTCGTGCAATGTCAAGTAGTCGCTCTATCACACATCAATGGATCCCCTCCCCCAAGCTTATCTACAAGCGTGGTGGCATAAAAATATTCACATCCCCATTTTTATACACATATAGCTCCAAAAGTGATAAAAAGAAAGAAGGAAGAAAGAAAGTGAGATGGGATCCCTTATTGAGGATTTTTCCTCTTTTTCTCTTTTTTTTCTTTTTTTTTTGAATATAGCATATATACAATGATCCCAACTCAAAGAGAGATAATGATATACAAGAATGTTTTTCTCTCTTTTTTTATAGAATAAGAGACTTGGAGCTAAGAATTAATAGCGGGGGAAATGCCATAAAATAGAATCACTAAGGGGGGATTCACCAATGATTTTAAAAGTAGAGAAATGATGTTCAAGATTTGTGGAGAAAGAAATAAATATAACTCTCGGTTCACTCTATAAGACATGCACGACAACTTCAGCAGGGTAATCTAATCTACTCAGTTTCGATCACAAAAAAAACTAACTAATCCAGATTTATCATAGCTAACATCATCCAATCATCCTGAAGTGAAGTGTACAATTCATGCATATAGAAGTGATATAGGAAAAGAAATCAGTACTCCAGATATAGGCATTCAATGCGTGAATCTTGGTGTGTTTTCTGTGATAGCATACATATGAATATTCAGACTCAGCTAATAATAAAATTTCATCCATTTTCATGTGGAAAAAGTGTGGGTTACTGTCTCTAGATGCAAGGCAAGTCATATCATATGATATCAGAAATAAAATCTAAGACACGACAAATATAGCATGCATATAGAGTAAGCTAGATCCAACGTCATCATCATCACAGAAAACTCATCTCTAGCATGAGATGAAAAAGAAATAAAGATAAAGGGAAAAATAGAACTATGCAATGTGGCACACAGGAAAATAAGAAAAACGTGATGCATGGTAAAATGAAAGAAAAATGATGAAAAAAATGAGTGCAAAAGTGAAAAACGGTGTGAAAAACTGAAAATAAAGGTGGTAAATCAAAAAGAACGTGAGAACTCACTCCCCCAAGCTAAATCGCACAGTGTCCTCAATGTGCAAAGTGTGGCACACCGAGAGACAAGAAATGTGAGGGGCAAGTGAGGATGCATGCATGGACAAGTGAAAAATAAAAAAGAAAAATAAAGAAATGAAAATATGATGCGGACATGATGCATGCACGGATAGGAGTGATATAGATATATAAGTGGCACCAAAAACTCTCCCTCTCTCCCGAAAAAGATATATATAGATATGATCAAAAATAGAATCCCAAAATAAGTAAGGGGAGGGGGGACAAAAGTGCATCAGGACCCAGCAGAAACGGGCAGCACAACGGCAAGAAGAAACGATGGCATCAAGAGTGCCTAAGAAGGCGGTGCTGCGCCGTCTCCGTCCTGAGGCGGAGGTCGTGAGGGTGGTGCTGGCTGGACAGGCTGCTGAGCGGGGGTGGGTGTGGGAGTGGAAGCAGGTCTAGTGTGTGTGGAAGTGTGTGCGGGAACCTGCTGGGTGGGTGGGGGTACGCGCGGGAGACGCTCCAGAACCTGGGTAAGGCAGTAGTGGATCTGGGGTAGCAGGTCGAAGCGGCCAGCCATCGCAGTGACGGTGGCGGACAGGGTCCGGAGGTCGCCTCTGAGGCCACTCACCACCCCCTCTAGAGCACGAATGCTCTGAAGTACTGTGTCAGGGGGAGGTGGTGCAGAGGGACGCACCTGGCGAGGCTGGGCAGGTCTGGGCTGGCGTACGCGAGTGGAGTATGTAACGGGCTCAGCAGGGAAGGGAACAAAAGGTGCCGCGCCAGGAAATGTGGGCCGGGCCTCAGTGTGAGGTCGGGGCGGGCGGTGAGAAGTGGAGGCTGCGGCAGCGAAAGAAGAGTACAAAAGTGGCTGCGAGGCGACTAGAGAGGTCAGTGGCACAGAAGTGTGGACAGACGCCACGACGCTCTCAGAAAATACGGCAGGGGTGGAGACAGAGGTAACGACCGCTGGGGTGGAAGTGTGTGGACCAAAAGGCGCAACCCCAGCGGAGATCATGCTAGCCATGGTCTCCACGACCGCGGCGAACGAGGGCTCTCCACTCTCAACAAAGGTCTGCGGGCGCTCGGGGAGTGCAGAGCAAAGAGGCTCGACGGACAGAGGGCCGGTGGTGGTGGTGGGAGTGGTGGCGACAGCCTCGGAAGTGGTGGAGGTGGGCTCAGCTAAGGTGCTCCCGACACCGGCAGAGGTGTCAGGAGTGACGGAAACGTCCGGTATGGGCTGAGGGGCCACAGGGTCAACGGGCTCAGCAGCAGGCTCGGCAGGGTGTGCAACAGGGTCTACAGGGGCAGCGGGGGCCTGCTCGGCCTCCTCGGCCTCGATCACGTACGCAGCGGGGATGAGGACATCCATCGTAGGGAGCCAGTCAACGTGGGCCGGTGCAATCTGGGTCCGAGCTGGGCTCGGGAGAATCATGTAGTCGGCACCGAAAGGGCCGTGCAACCAGACCTAGTGACGCTCACCATGCAGACGAAGCATCTTCATCCGGGCCATAACATCTATCGACAGAGAAGTAGGGCCCGGGACGCGTCGCAAGTCGTCAGGTAGGTCCTCGCCGGTCATCATGGTAAGCAGGGTGATCAGACCGCCGCAGCAAATCGGTGAGCGAGCGCCCACCGATACAATGATGCGGTCTAAAAACCAAGCCGCAATGTCGATCACGACGGCGGGGACAAGCTCGTCTCCATCCCTAGATAGAGCTCTGGGACGTGTCATCGCATAGAGCATGTAGAGCTCTGGCGTAGACATCGTGCCCGGCTCATATCTGGCCAAAAATGTCGTCGCCATAAGGCGCTGAGCAATGCGAAGGCAGGGATGTACGATGGCCGAGGCCTTGGCCCTACTAGGGTCAAAGGCAGCGTGGAGACCCGTGATACGTGCCCAGAACGCACCGGCATCAAAGGAGGGTGGGGGGATATGTGTGGGGCCGTAACCGCGATCGGCTCCGGGGACAGCGGGCCACGAGAAAAACGCTCTCATCATATCGAGAGTGACCTGGCACTCTCGATCCATGAACCGAAACGAGCATCCCTCGTCGGTCCGGGCGATCAAACTCAAAACCTCAAGTGTCGGGCGGGTAAAAGTATCCGCCGACACCTGGAAAAAATCTCGCCAGCCCACGTTGTCGTACAACGTGAGCATCCCCTCAAGTACCCCCAGGCGTCCTAGGTCAGCGAGGTGTGCAAACCTGGAGGGTACGATCGAGCGCTGGGAGATACGCTCGAAGACGGCGCGGTGTGCGTCGTCTCGGAATGTAATCCCGAGCGGGCCCGACCAGTGGAGCCGGTGGTGGTGGCTGTGGAACGGCGGGGAGAGGCTGTGCGGGCTGTGGGTGCACTGCAGGCTGTGCGGGGTGTACGGGGCCTGCAGGCTGTGCTGGGTGGATGGCGTGTGTGGGGGAAGGAGGAGGAGACTCTTCCACCTTGTGGGCAGGGCCGGCATCATCCGACCGCTTCCGCTTAGCGGAAGGTCTCCTCGTCCGCGGCCGTGTCCGGGGCGGCATATCGGCCCCGAGCGCGTGCCGAAAAACGTAAAGAGTGCGGCGTGTGCAAAAAGAATGGAAAGAGTATACCCAAACACGCCGCGAGTGCTAAGCAGTGGAAGCGTGCGAAGTCCGCGTCTCCACGAAGTCCAAAACAGCCCGTAGAAGCTCCCCTGAGCTCCCCTAAGCTCCAAAAAGCAACCTGCGCATGAAAAAGTGATATCAGCGAGTAATAATCAAAATGTATGGAGCAATAGTGGTATAATGGATAGATATAGAAATTGATTTGGGTTAGGGTGGCGTTTAGCACATGGATCCTCAAGAAATACACGAAAAGAGGAGAAAACGGCGAAAACAGGGGTACCGGAGGTGATCGGACGGTCGTCCGCCGGCGGCGACTCAGGCGAGGCGTCGGCGGTGCTCAGCCGGCGGTGGCGGGCCGGGCGGCGGCGGTCGGCGCTGGTCGGGGCGAGTGAGGGCGAGAGCGAGGGGTGTTCGGGCGAAGCAGCTGAAGGGGCGCGGGGGTTTGGGGTTTTTTGCGTTTCGAAATCCGCGCCCCCCCCCCCCCCCTCGCCCTTATATAATAAAAGTTACGACTCGGCCGAGTGATGTGGTCACTCGGCCGAGCGGGACCAATGAAAACTTCCTCCCCGCTATCGCTTCGGCCGAGTGGCTTTGCCAGCCTCGGCCGAGTGGAGTAAGTCCATTCGGCCGAGTGACTCAAGCTACTCAGCATGACTCGCCCTAGGAGGGTATCCGTTTTACTCGGCCGAGTGAACAAATGTACTCGGCCGAGTAGCAGTTATATCGAAATCAAGAAAATAAACAGAGAGTTGGGTACAACAGACTTCCCTCGTTCGTGAGCGGCTCGGCCGGATGAACTTGTGTACTCGGCCGACTGACTAGTATACTCGGCCGAGTGAGCCTTGTGTTCTGCTGTTTGTCTTCGTTTTGGCTCCAAACTCCGTCTTTCTTCCTCTAGTCGATTCCATCTTCCTCCTAAGCGTCGAGCGCCTTCTTGGGGCGCTCCTCGTCGTCTCGTTCCTACTCCTCATGATGGATCTACCTATCTCCTCTCCTGTCAAGAAAAATAGGACCCGTTATCACAAAAATTTTGGTCGAATGACTCAAAACACTAAAAATTTCTAAAACGAAAATAAAGAAAAAGTAAAAATAAAGCAAAAACCATCGGGTTGCCTCCCGACAAGCGCTCGTTTAAGGTCGTGAGCTCGACCCCCTATAATTTTCAATCAATGCGGGATGTTTGGTGCATATGAGATGCACCCATCAAACTTTCCGGGGAGCGCGCTTGGATTTGGATGTGGCAGCGGCGCGTTCTCCCTCGGTGGTCTCCTATCTCGAATAGTGTTGGGGGGAGGCTCCCCCAAGCTAGCATTTGCTCCGGTCAACGGCTTTACCGGTGACGCCGATCTCCGTGCCGGCGGAGCTTTCTTTGGAGACTTCAGTTTCGAGAGCTTGCAGAGCTCTCGAATCCTTGCGACATCAGCGTCGCCTTCATCTTCTTCAGCGGAGAAGTCGGGGGAATCATCTTTATTCTCTTCATGGCCTAAATTCGGGCCTTCTTCAAATTCTTCATCAAAAAGAGAGCCAATTGAGTGAGGAATCGCCTCCTCTATCACCTCATCAAGGAGGTCCATGTAGTCAAGCTCCTCGTGGTAGGGCATGTGCTTCATAGCCTTAGGAATGTGGAGCTCCACCTCGATGTTGCCGACGTTTAAAGTAAGGGTCCCTTCGCGCACGTCAACAATTACTCCGGCGGTGGCGAGGAATGGGCGTCCAAGTATCAACGAAGTGTCTCCCTCCTCCTTAACGTCCATGATCACAAAGTCACATGGCAAGCATATTCCACCCGGGACTTGTAGCGGTATGTCTTCGGCGATCCCTACCGGCCTAGTTATTCGCCCATCGGCCAATTGAATGCGCATGTCGGTAGGTTTCAACTTTGTCCCGGTGTTTAGCCTTAAAAACATGGAGAGGGGCATGAGGCTCACACTAGCCCCAAGATCAACCAATGCTTTTTGAAGAGGAACGCTGCCCAAGGTGCAAGGAATCCGAAAACTCCCCGGATCTTTAAATTTTGCCGGCTCCTTCTCTCTCTTGGTGAACCAAGAGCCCTCCTCGGCTAGCATGATCTTCTCCTTCCTTTTCCTCCCCGAAATCAAGTCCTTCAAAAATTTAGCATACGTGGGGATCTCGACGATGGCGTCAAGGAAGGGGATGTTAAGGCTAACTCCTCTTAGGTACTCAAGAAATTTCGCTAGCCTTTTCTCCATTTTCGCTCTAGCGAGCCTTTGGGGGAATGGGACCGGTGGCATGAAGCGCCTTTCCTCAATTAATTGCTCCGCTCTAGATTTCTCCTTTTCTTGTGGCTCCTCCTCCTTATCAACCTCAACTACCGGCTCAACCGGCTCCGAGCTTTCCTCCACGGCCTCCTCGGTAGGAATCAAAGCGGGGGTGGTGTCCCTCCCGCCTCTAGTAGTGACGGCAACTACGTCGTTGATGTGGCCGGTGTTGCCCCGTGGGTTTTGCTCCGGTTGCGCCGGCAATCGTTGAGTGTTCCGATTGAGCAACGCTAATTGCTCCGATATTTGAGCCACTACGGTATTAAGAGAGTCTTGCCCCGCCTTCAAAGTAGCATTCACCTTATTTTGCTCGACCATGAACGCCTCCACTCTAGCTTCGAAGTCGGATCGTTGTGGAGCTTGTGGCGGATTTTGATTTTGGTTCCTCCACCCTTGGTTGTATCCGGGAGGTCTATATGGTGGAACTTGTTGCTTCGGTTGAAAGTTTTGTTGAGTAGGCCCCCTCGGTGGATAGTTTTGTTGTTGGGGTGGTGGTGGTCGAGCTTGTTGAGGCGATGGTTATGGCGGGTTCAAAGCTCCTTCATTGTTGGCGTATGAGAATCCCGGATGATTTCTTGCGGCCGGATTGGACCAATACCCTTGGTTCCCCGCAACATATTGTACTTGCTCCAAGGATCCTTCTCCTTGCTCTCCTCCCGAGTACATGACTTGAGATTGGTCTTGCCAATCACACATTTGGTTGGTCGGTACGGAGGTGGATGGGCTTCCTTGGGGCTCCATGATAAACTTCTCCAATCTCTCCACCACCTTGTGGAGAGAATCGAATTTGCTCGTGAGCTCCGCTACGGCCTTCGCCTCGTAGATGCTAGTTGGCTTTAAGGAGGATGTGGAGTGTCCTCGCTCATCGCCCCATTGTTGATTATTTGAGGCCATCTCCTCAATTAGGACCGTAGCTTCCTCGGGAGTCTTTGACAAGATTGCACCATTTGCCGCGGCATCAATAATTTGTTTGGTCCCCGGTTGGAGACCATTGTAGAAGCTATGCACTAGCTCCCAATCTTCTATACTGTGGTGCGGGCATTGATGCTGTAGATCCTTAAAACGCTCCCAAGCTTCATAGAGCGTCTCCTGTGGTCCTTGCTTGAAGGACATGAGAGCGCTCCGGATCTTCACCGTCTTGGATGGCGGATAGAATTTGTCAATAAATGCACTCGCCAACTCGTCCCAAGTAGTGAAGATACCCTCAGCTTGCGTCCTCAGCCAATAGAGTGCCTTGTCCTTTAGCGTGAAGGGGAAGAGGCGCAGTCTGATGGCATCAATGGAGACCCCCGTCATCTGAAATGTGGCGCACTTCGACAAGAATAGTTGGATGTGGTAGTGGGGGTTCTCATGTGCGTTCCCATGAAATGGGTCTTGTTGCATCAAAACCACCAATCCAGTCTTTAGCTCGAAGTTCTTGTCGGCCGCCAACTGCGGCATGGCGATGGATGAGGTGGTAGAAGAAGTCTTAGGCCTAAGCCTGTCGCGAATAGATATTATCCTCGCCATCCTTGCCGCCAATTCTTCAGGAGTTTCCGGGTTGGTCATGAACCGCCCTTCCGGACTTTGTCTCCTTTCCGCTCTAAGTCTCCGTGCGGTACGTTCGATCTCGGGATCAAATAGTATAGCTTCAGGGTCCGCCGTAGATCTCGTGTTCATGCACAGAGAAAACAGAGTTTCAAAGAAATGATTAGAACCGTGGAAGGGTTAGGTAAGGAATAAAAAATAAAAATAAAAATAATGATAATAATAAAATAAAAACAAAAAGAAATAGCTAGGGTGAGAAAGAATCAAACGCAATCGCCTCCCCGGCAACGGCGCCAAAAACTTGGTCGGTCCTGAGTATACACCCAAAGAACGGTTGTAGTTTTACCGCAAGCGCACGGTGTAGCGGCGAGCGGGATATCGAACAAAGGGAGGACGAATGACCGTGCTTGCTCCTAATCAACCTGGCTACTTAAGAGAGAAATTTACCTTTGGCGATCCTGTCACAATCGTCAGACAAAACGTGCAGAAATATCAAATCAAATAAAGAACGTCTAGGGAATGGGGAATCCCCGCTACTCACCGTATTTCATAAATGTGGTTCGTCGGTATCAAAATTGCTTGAATAAGAATTTGGATGAACTAGTTGCAACTGAATGTAGAACCAAGCTCACGCTCTCGCGCTGTTGCCGGTCTATAGCTATCCTAGGTTTGGATCCAATCTCTTGCAAACCCTAGCCTAGGAAAGCTAGCATTAGGATCAACATCATCGTCCAATCGCGCACCGAGTCCAATCTCTTGCAAACTCGGTCCGCGATCTAGATTGTGATAGTTCCTACCCGTCCAATCTCTTGCAAACGAGTATCGGCATGGAATTGCAACCGGAAATCCTAGTATCGGTCCAATCTCTTGCAAACCGATACTTCGAAAATCCGATTCCAACCCAATTCGGATTTCTAGGGCTTCCTACCGAATTGGGATCCAATCTCTTGCAAATCCTAATCGATATGAATACCTAGCCATCCGTAGTAAATTGATCACAATCTAATCTCTAGTTATTAATTCTAGCACAATTTCTACCAATTCGTCACAAATATGAAAGTGGGCTTGTAGGGTTCATCCCCACGCCCCAAGACGTGGAGACTACTCACAATTCATAGCAAGATCACAAAAATAATCAATGATATAAGCAATAGAATTCATCACAATAATGAGATAAGCAATAAAAATAGAATTTTTAAGGAAAAGAGATGCAAACCAATGGAGTTCTTCAATTGTTCCAACAAAAATCACAAATTTGTCTCTTCTCCAATCACAAGAATAAAGCTAAAAACTAATCTAAAAAGCTGCAAAAAATCTAAGAGAGAGGCTCTCTAAACTAGGGTAAAAACAGGGCTTAAATAGCCCTCAAAATCGTCCAAAAATCGTGACCAAAATACCCCTGCACAGCCTGTTTTCCGCAATTTTCGCTACAGGCAGCGCATCGCACTCATCCGAGTGACAAAAGTCGCTCGGCCGAGTGAAAACCCTGTCATTTTCCAGTAAGTCGGGGGCTTCAGGGGTCTTCAGTTCGGGGGCGGCTCGGCCGAGTGAGTTGTCGTCACTCGGCCGATGGCTTCAAGGCACTCGGGCGGACGTAATAATCCACTCGGCCGAGTGGGTCTTCTGAAGTTCAGGCGGCCAAAAAACAGTAACTTCGATGTTTTGGAAGGGCCTCGTCTGGGCGCCACTCGGGCGGACGCGATATCGTCACTCGGCCGATGTGGTCTTCGGTGCTCGGCCGAGTGCACATAGAAATCGTATCTGTTCAGGTCGGCCGAGCAGTGTCTCGCTGGTCGGCCGAGTGGCTCCTCCACTCGGCCGAGTGGGACACAAAAAATGCCCAATCTGATTGTTTTGGCCTCCTCGTCGCTCATGTGACGTCCATTCTTCTTCCGCTCCTCTCCAACAGCAAAATACCCCTCGGGGAGGTCGTCGGTGACCGTCTAAAGTGAGCGCATCTCAAGATCACTCCAAATCGCGCCAAATCACCTAAAATGCGACAAAAACAACAAATCGTGAAAAGCATCGCAATATCGTCGATATATCGTGAAAAACATGATTTGGGCGATCTAAATGGCATGCAAACATGCGGAAAAAAGGTGTAAAATAAGGAGTGATCAACGACTCCCGTGCTTTTTATTTGAGGCCATTGTTGTTGTCGTTGTTATCCTCCCGCTCTTTTTGCTTATGCCAAAGGGGGAGAGATATAATAATAATGATGTGCTAAATGAAAATTTAGAGCACTACACCAAGAATCTAATTTGATATGTTAGATTCAGGGGGGAGTTAAGATATATAAATGGATTTTCAAATCCGATATTTCAATAACCTACATGTGGTATTCGATATTTCAATAATCAATTCTCATTTTATATACTTCACTCGTCTGCTTGATGCGTATTATTATTGTTTAATTTGGAATTATTGTGTCATCAATGCAGGGGGGAGTAAGTAAATTTCATTTGAATTATTATTTTTTATTATTATTTATGTTGGTTTGTCATCACCAAAAAGGGTGAGAATGTTGGATATTGGACTCCCCGGATTTGGTTTTGGATGATGAACAAACATAAATATAACGTGAACTAACACGTTGTGAGCGCAGTTATGGAGATCGTCGCCAAATTCGTATGAATATCAATTACAACGTCTCAAGACTTCTCAAAGCACGTGATCGTATGCCTAAAGCTTCGTTGAAGCTTATGGACCAATTTAGAAGTCATGAAGATTCGATTGAAGCTATTGAAGACGGTATCGTCAAGTTTTATTTATAGTCTTTAAGCTTCTTTCGTAGAATGTTAAGCCTTGAGTAGGTCTTACGGTTTAAATCTTCATAACGCTCATATCTTAGCTCTAGGATCTTAGTAGAAGTCCATACAATCCTTCACAAAGCTTCGTGCTTCGATACGCGACTTCTTGTGCATGTTAGTTGGTTCAAGAAGAAGAACTGACCGACTAGATGGTGATCTAGTCGGTCGGCAAAGCTTCTTGGACCGACTAGTTCTTCTCAGTTATTTCCAAGCTCTTTACTGTTTACAGTTAGTCGGTCTAAGTTGACTCACCGACCGACTAGTTTGTGAACTAGTTGGTCAGTGATGCTTCTGTGACCGACTAGTTGAGCTTTTCCTGTACATGCACATTTGAGCCTGAGCTACTGTTTATCATTAGTCGGTCTGTGTTCATTGATCGACCGACTAGTTGATGAACTAGTCGGTCAACTTTCCTTCTTAGACCGACTAGTTTAGTTTTACTGTACATGCCAATTTTTCACCTAACTTACTGTTTATCGTTAGTCGGTCTATGCTCATTTGGCGACCGACTAGTTGGTGAATTAGTCGGTCTCAGTTGAGTAACCGACCGACTAGTTGTGAAACTAGTCGGTCAGCTACTCTTCTTGGACCGACTAGTTCCTTTTGTATGTGCTTTGTTCTTTTCTCTGTTCACTCATTAGTCTGTATACATTAATTGACCGACCGACTAGTTGATGAACTAGTCGGTCGGTGGTTGTTCTTTGACTGACTAGTTGGGTTCAGAAAAGAGCCGTTGGAGCTTTAATTGAAACGTTTTTCTCTCTCTCTCCTCTATCCTATAAATAGTTGTTGGGCTGCATTCATTGCTGCCAAGGCTGATATTATTGCAAGTTTAGAGATCAAGAGAAATCATTCCAAGCTCATTCAAAGGTCATTCTTTCCATTCAATAATCTCTCCTAACTCTTACTTCCAAAGAGAGATTCATTGAGTGTGAAGCCTTCCAAGCCTAGTGCTTGACTCTAGGTCACCAACATCCCAATAGCTCTCCATCGCTATTCTACATCTTGGAGCTAGGGTTTGGTGCCACTTCTTCTTCCTCAAAATCATCCTTGCCCTAATTCGTAAAGCGTTACTCAAGGCATAGGTATTTTGTCGGTAAGAAGTTTCTTATTTCATTTCATATTTGAATTGTAAGTTTCACTCTCGGTTGTGAGAGTGTGGTTGTGATCCCGAGTTGTGGGAGTCACAAATTACATTTTGTATGATTTGACTTGTGGAGGTTTTTCACAAGTATTTCATAGTGGAAATCTTGAGTTAGGGTTTCTAACTCAAGTATCCGGAGGGGATCCGGGTGGTTGGGACGTAGGATCATCGGGAACAAGTCGGGGAGACTTGGGTGGATCCGAACCCAGTAATATCTCTTGTTAGCATTGTTAATTTTGTTGTTGTCTTCAATTTAAGCTTCCGCAAATTGATTTGGTAGTTGTTTGCACTATAATTTGGAATTATACTCCTCGTTATTTTTAAAGTACTATTCACCCCCCCCCCCCCCTCTAGTACTTGTGCAGTAGCTTGTAGGGCATTACACGTCGTCCCTCCTCTTCCTAGGGTTTTTCGAAACCTGATCGGCCCCGGATGTACACCCGGAGAACGATTGTAGTTTTACCGCAAGCGCACGGTCAAGTGGCGAGCGGGTATCGAACACGAGGAGGTGGTGTTGGCTCCAATCTATCCTAGGTTGGTTTGACTACGAATATTTTATTGGTGGAGATGGTTATGGAATGATATAATGGAAATGGTGTTGGATGTCGGTATCGGTGATAAAGAAGTCGGATAAAGTATCGATTCAAATTTAATACAATAAAAGAGTCTAGGGCTAGGGAATCCCCACTACGGATCATCATACATCACTGTAAATAGTGAATCTCAATATTACTAGGCTTGTGTTGAGGTGAACTAGTCGTAACTGAATAGAGAACCAAGCTCACGCTCTCTCGCTATTGCCGGTCTATAGTGACCTAGGATAGGGCCCAATCTCTTGCAAACCCTAGCCTAAGCCACTAGCATTAGGATCGACATCATCGTTCAATCGTCCCTCGAGCCCACTCTCGTGCAAACTCGAGTTACGATCTAGGTTGTGATAGTTCGTATTCGTCCAATCTCTTGCAAACGAATATTGGTATAGATTTACAATAAAAATCCTAGCTTTGGACCAATCTCTTGCAAACCAAGTCTAGAGAATCTCGATTATAAATCTAAATCGAATATCTAGGCCTTCCCATCGATTAGAATCCAATCTCTTGCAAACCCCAATCGATGGAAATCCCTAGCTATCCTTAATAAATCGATCACAACCTAACCTCCTAACAATTCTAGCAATTTAGAAATTCATTCATCACAAATCTGAAATTAGATCCATAGGGTTCATTCCCATGCCCTAGAACAACAAATCTATTCAAGCATAGCAATAACGATATGAGAATCAATAAAAATCATTGCTTGCATACAAAAAGATAGAAAAAACAAAGATTCAAATAACAAGAAAAAAATACTTAGCTTTGATGAAGATCTTCAATCAAAATACAAGCTTTTAGATCCAAGAGGGGGCCTAGGGCATGGCCTAACCTCTAAAATAATCCCTAAGAAAACATGTGGGAACCCCCTCTAATGATGGCTACAACCCTTTTATATAGCCCCCAAAAACCCTAACAAAACTGCCCAAAAACCCTCCGAAACCTGCGCCCGAAACTAAATCTGCGCGTAACTTAAATTCTGCGCCAGTCACGACTCGGCCGAGTGGAAAGCTCACTCGACCGAGTGGGAATTCCTACAGAATTTCCAGAAAACAGCAATCTGTCAAAAACTTGCAAAAACTGGTCACTCGGCCGAGTGGAAATGTCACTCGGCCGAGTGACACTGACATGCGAATTCCAACAATGCAGTATCGACTTGTAGAAATTCCCCAGATTTCATCCGACCTCTGATTGACGCGTTCTTGGAGGCGTTGGAACCGTCATGAAGTTTATTATCCATAAAAAATATGAGAAAAATACTTTGACATCTGGAATGATAGAATATTTTAAAAGAGTAGAAGGCTATCTGAAAATCTGGGCGCTCGTGTCATCGGCTTCACTCGGCCGAGTGGGATTCTTCACTCGGGCGAGTGGACTTCTCTACTCGGCCGAGTAGGTCTTCTAATGTTCTCCCTAGAATTCCAGAGAGTCGGCTTTGATTCCTTTCAGAAGTTCTGACTCACTCGGGCGAGTGGCGATCTCTACTCGGCCGAGTGGATGTAACCACTCGGTCGAGTGCATTGTGGCTCAAGATCCCTTCGTATCAGTTGTACTCGGTCCAATGCGCTTCTTCACTCGGCCGAGTGGGCTATGTTACTCGGCCGAGTGGCCTGTTTTTGGAGTCAACTCTTCTTCTCCTCGCCTCTTCATCAATTCTATCGATTTCCTTCTTCTTCCACTCATCTTCCAGCGCCGTTAGCTCCTCGATAGAGCCATGGGCGACGCTCCGGTACATGTGCAATTCCTTTAAGCTCATTTTTGCTCCCGATTGCTCTATATTTCCTTAAATCTGACAAAAACAAGAAATAGTGAAAAGTAATGCAATATCGTCGAATACTTGTGAAAATCGCAATATGAGCAATCGAAATGGCGTGAAAACATGCAGAAAAAAGATGTAAATATGGAACGATCAAAACCCTAGCCTTTAACGGGCTATTTTTGGGGGGAGGCCCACGGTTGTTTTCATGGCCCAAAAGCCTGGAAATTAGCCCATTTTCACATAATTTTCTTTTTAAAATTATTTGGGCCTCAAAAGCCCAATAATTAAAGAAATATTAAATTGTGATAAGGTTGGGCGGAAAAATAAATAAAAATGAAGAATGGATCATGATTAAATGTTTTAAAATATTTTAGCACGCACTTCATTTTTAGACTATTTCTTAATCTATGCCTGTGATGTCATATATCTGTGTGGTTGTATATTCGTATAATATCTGCGTGGATGTGTAATTAGACCATGTTTTTTGGGATCAGCCAGGTTTCCGACACGTTTACCATCTTCTGCAATTTTTTTCCTTTTGAGAGAATCTGTAAGTGAGGTTATAAATGTAAAAAGTCAAAGCTGAAGGACCACCCATGGAGATGAAGGTGCTAGCATAAAGAGAAAGGGGCTTTTCTTAAAGTTCCCAAGTTGTCTTTATTTTATACACTTTTTTTATTTATGGGATGTATCTTCGGACTTTTTCTTTTACTTCTCGGCTGGCGGATGATCGCTCCTTATTTACACCTTTTCTGCATGTTTTCATGTCGTTTCGATCACCCATATTGCGTTTTTCACGATTATTCGATGATATCACGTTGCTTTTCACTATTTCTTGTTTTTTGTCGTATTTCAGGAAATATGGAGTGATCTGGAGCTTAAATGAGATCAAGGGACTTTCACGTGCACTGGAGCATCGCTCACAGCCTTATTGAGGAGCTAGCAACGTTAGATGATGAGCAGAATAAGAAGAAGTTCGATAGAATCGACGAGGAGGCGAGGAGGAGAAGATAGAGCTCCAGAAGAAGCCCACTCGACCGATCAGACAACTCACTCGGCCAAGTGAAGTATGGTACTCGGCCGAGTACAATGGATACGGGAGCAGATAAAGTCAAAGTCCACTCGGGCGAGTGAAACATCTCACTCGGCCGAGTGAAGAAGTCCATTTGACCGAGTATGACAGGGTTTTCTCCAGAAATCTCAGCCGACTTACTGGAATTTGATGAAGACTCACTCGGCCGAGTGAGAAAGCCTACTCGACCTAGTGACTAACTCCACTCGGCCGAGTAGCGTAGAGCGACAGACCCCCAAAAACCCCAGATTCTCTGTTTTTCTTTGGGTCCGTCACTCGGCTGAGTGACATGTTCCACTCGGCCGAGTGGCGCAGTCTGCATATGTCGCGAATTAGGGTTCTGGGCTGCACCAAGGGCAAATCTGTCAGGATTTTCTGGCCGACTTTGGCTTGTATTTAAGCAAGTTTTCTTCCTAGTTTTAGGGGAGACTTGAAATTAATTTTAGGGCATTATTCTAAAAAACTCTCAGCTGGAGATTGAATATTGGAGATTTGGTTTGTTCTTTTTATCAAAATTTATAGTTTTTGTGAATTGCTTTCTATTGACATGAATTGCTCAATGTTTCTATTCGTTATTTCTGTGATTGCCATGATGAATCGTGAGTAGTTCCGTCGTTCTAGGGCATTGGGATGAACTCTATGTATTTGATTTTAGAATTGTGATGAATGAATTGAGTTGTTGCTAGGATTGATAGACGGTTGGGTTATGGTTGATTTACTACGGGTAGCTAGAAACTTCCATCGATTGGGGTTTGCAAGAGATTGGGTTTCGATCGATGGGAAGGCCTAAATATTCGATTTAGGTTTATAATCGAGATTCTCTAGACTTGGTTTGCAAGAGATTGGACCAAAGCTAGGATTTTTTTTATAAATCTATACTCATATTCGTTTGCAAGAGTGTAACGACCCGCCCCCGGGGGCCCGTTACTTATTTGATATTTGCGCAGGTCCTGCAGGTTACCAGTGAAAACAAAATAGCCACGATGCAGAGATGTACAAAAATACTCAAATAGTGTCCAATTATTACAACCCGTACTGTACAAGATGTCCCAACAATATACATGAAAGAATAAAGTACACAACACTGAAAATAACTCTGTAAGCTGCAGTTGAACTTTGGCGCTATTAGCTCAGGAGCATCTGTCTTCATCTGTACGTCGTCTGCGGTGCCACGGAAATGGAACCGTAGGTAAGTCACAACAATTCTAAATATATAAAAGAAGCAGTGCACAAGTATGACAAAAGTAACTACGTACAAGTAGACCAGAGTGAAAAGTAAAGTACTGAACAACAACTGTTCACAACTGAAAAGTATAGGTAAACTGAACTGAAAGGAGAGAACAACTGTACGGTGGTAGTGCAAGTGTAAAGCAGACTGAGCAAGTAAAGCGTACTACTGCTGTAGCAAAAGTACGACAATTAAAGTACTGTGACTGCACAGGTATAGTAGGTAAAGTGTATGTACTGCGTAAAGTAAAGGTGACTGTAGTGCGTAAAGTAAAAGTGACTGTAGTGCGTAAAGTAAAAGTGATTGTAGTGCGTAAAATAAAAGTGACTGTGCAAAAGTAACTACACGACGTGACTCAAGTCAGAGAGTACAATATGTGACCGTTCAGTTCGTCTCTTGCCTGGGTGCTACCCAGACGAATGCCGGAACCCAGGCAGCAGGATGGTTTGCCGAAACGCAGGCAGCAGGACATGGCGCCAAAACACAGGCGACAGGACAGGTAGACCAAACTCTAGTCACTCCCGTACTCTCGCAAACTATGAGTTACCCCAAAACCCCAGTGAAGTGTCAAGTGTTCTATGTACATTTTCTTTTCATGATGTTCCACGAGATATTCCACAAGATGTTCCACAAGATATTTCATGAGATGTTCCACATGATGTTCCACAAGATGTTTCACATGTTACTAGTCAAACCAAGACAATTGGTTGACTTTCTTATTGAAAACCAGAAAGCCAGACATTCTTTCCCAAAGCAAGCTGGCCAAGTGAAGTGAGGATAAAGACAAGTCCAACATTCGGGGTGTCTAGTATTGTTTCAAGATGTTATCAATTTCTTGTTCACGATGATAGTTAACCAGGACCACTGGTTTTAAAACCAGAAAGTAAAGTAGAGCAGATGCTAAGAAATTTGAGGATAAAGACAAGTCCAACAAACATGGAATACAAAAACTGTTGGTTTAAGGGTGGTAGTTTCGGTAGCACACAATTTACCCAAGTTGATGTTTGTGTTTAACAACCACCAAAGTTGAAAGTTGGCAAAGTAATCTATAGTTGATTACTTTCCTATTAGATTAGGTGTCTAGTTCAGTTCAAGTCAAGTAGCCGTTCGGAGGCTATAGTGATGTCCTAAGTTCATAGGGGTACACTTATCTAATTTTCTAACATTAGAATTAGTCGTGACTTACTTTATCGAGCTCGTCGTGGCAAGACGAGTTTGGATCTAGGGGAGCTGGTGCACGAGGATTTGTACCTGCAACACAAAAACATTGATCAAACACACAACGTTCCTATCTAAATAATCTGATCGTTCTGATTTTCAAAACTGGCATAAACGGTGTCGGAAAACGTTCTAAATTTTTCTATAGCCTAGATATGATGAAAATAATTTTTCTGCAAGAGGAAATATTTTTCAGATGCTTCTGTTAATTTTTATAATTTTTCAAAGCTCAAAATCAATTTAAAATCTATTTTTCAATTAGTAACATTTATTCAAACATTTCTTCTGGGTGCAATCGGTATCGAAAAGTTGCAAATGAACTGTCAAAATGGCCGTCTCGGAGAGTAATTTAACATATATTTTTCTCATATATTATTGTACGTGAAAATAATAAGTTATGGATTTTTAAAAGAAAATAACCTATTTAACTTTTAGGCTTAAAAATTAATTTTGGAAAATCTAAGCGTCTGATTGAGATGAAACTAGTGCCATTGGGTCCAGAACGTTATTTCTGATTTTCCAGAGCTAGTCTCATATTTTTCTGATCTCTATATAATTTATTGCCGACTTAAAACCAGTTATCCTTATATCCTATATTATAAAATATTAAAATACTCGAAATATACGTATTCGTTTTTAAAAAAACGTTATAAAACTCACCCTCTTTCTCACGAGAACACAGCGGGGGAGGGGGTTGCGAAGTTCGCCGACGGCGAATGCGGCGGCGAGGGAGGCGTCATACCGGTGGAGGGGGACGGAGCGCGTTGCGGCGGAGCCAGCAGCAACGTGGGCGTGGGAAGCGGAGGCGCTGGAGGTGCGACGGTGGGGTCGAAGAGGAGCTCACGGCGTGCGGCGTCGAGGAGGCAACGGCGAAGCTGCCTTCGAGGCCGTCGGAGGGGCGGAGCGAACGGGGAAGAGCTCAGGTGTAGGCGAAGGCGGGGCTTCAGTCGTCGGGGGCTCCGAGCTGCGGTGGGAGCGGAGCGGCGTTGCTCCGAGGTGGCGGGCTGCTGTGGGTTCACCGGGGCTTGGCGGTGGCTCACGTCGTCGAGGGCGAGCTCGGATGGTTGGGCGAGGCAACGGAGATCAGGCGGAAGGCGAGGGGTCTTGGCGTTGGGTCGAGCTGCGAGGAGCTCGTCGGCGTCGCGTGCTCCGGCATCGTCGTGGGCAGAGCTGCTAGTGGGTGCAGCAGCGAAGCAAGGAGGACGGGGCGAGAGAGGGGCAGCGTGCGGCGGCGGTTCTGCCGGAGGCCGTCAGTGCACAGTTGGGAGGCGGTGATGCAGGGTCATCGGACACGGCAGTGGGGATGGCCGCGTGAGGGGCGGAGGCCGCCGGAGCGTGGGTGGAGGAATGAGAACGAAAGAGAGAGAGAAAAGAGAGGGTGGGTCTCGGGGAGAGAGAGAACACGGGAGAGAGAGAGAGACCCATGTGTGTGTATATGAAGTGAGGGGGAGAGAGGGTTAATTACGGGTTTTGAATTAGTGAGGGAGGTTAGGGGGTTTATATAGATTAATAAAGTATTAGTTTAATTAATATTTAGTCAATCTTATTTAATAGATTAGGTAGATATTAATGATAGTAGGTAGATTAGTTTGACTAAGTTAGGAAAATTATCAAAACATTTTCCTCATATGGCTGCTTACGGTAGGTTAGGTGAAGGTAAATAATTAGGGTAGGTAATTAATAATTTAGCTAGGGTAATTAGTGACGGTAGCAGTAAAAATTGTAACAAAATTACGATTTTGCCCCTACTAGTAAACGTATCCGAAAAATTACGAAAACATGCCCACGGGATCGTATCGTCGCGAGGATGGTGAATACGAAGTCAGTTTCAGGGTTTGGGTTACGGGGATACTAGTTTCTGGCCAAAACATTTAGGAAGCGGGTCCGCGGGTTCTCTATCGATTTGACTTCAGAAAATTTCGAAATTAATGTGGGAAGCCCTAAATGATCATTGAATGTTACTGCAAAAGTTTGAAATCGTTTTGTTGATGTTTGTATAGAAAATAAATTCGTTGAATCAAATCGGTAATTTTGGAAGCTGAATTTTAACAGAAATGTTTTGGGTATTTGAGGAAATCTGAAATTACTGAAATACTTTATAAAAGTCTAGTGTTTCAAAATATTTTTTTATAAGAATTTTTGAAATTAGTTTAAACTCCTGATCAACCATTACAAAACACAATTAAAAATGAAATTACTTCAATTATTTAGTTTAAATGTTTACGAAAAATACAGGTCGTTACATTCTACACTCCTTAAAATAATTCCGTCCTCGGAATTTAAAAATCTCTGTTGAAAATAATTGGATTTATGAAGAAGCTCAAGCAAATAAATGATAGAAGGAAAAAAATAGTAATCAAGTAAATCAGGTTGTAAATAACACGAAATACAATGTGATATTATAGCATCAAGAAAGCAAGAGATGTTATATGTGAATACATACTATTGACATCATCATAGTTTCTGTAACTATTCCTGAGACCGGTATCATTACAATAGTTACCATGCCTTCTCAAGTCGCCCAAAATTAACATGAGATAATAACATCACATGAAAATGAGGGCTATTATGATGACAACCTCTGTTCGAACTTGGAACCTGAGGTGATAAGCCAGTAGCAAGATATTTAAACCACATAAACTGGAAGACCATAAAGTTTATTCGTGCTACTGGTAACTAACTGGGTCTGGCCACAGATATCGTTCATAATATAGCATGTAACGACTAATCCACGGGTACCAACAACATCAATCTCCATAATGCCCAACCACAGGCTAACGTCCAAATCAACGCCCAAAGGTAAGTACAAGGCCAATACCCAAAGTGAATACTCACTACCAGTATTTCTTCCATCAATCTCCATAATATCCCACAATAAGGCAAGATCCAAGCTCTCATCCAGAGCCAAGCACAAGGCCTACATCCAACTTCAACACCCAAGGCCAATATCATGCCAATAATCATCGCCATCACTCCTTCTGTAGACCAATACTTGATATTCGCAACACCCAACATTACCCAACAAATGAACAACCAAAAACACGCTTTCCCGCACACCACAAGGAGTAGACGCAAGAGGAAGCCTAAACGGGATCTCAACCTGGGTGAGACCCAAGGCAGAGAGCTCAAGAGAAGCCCAACGATCACGGCTTCCCAAGATCTCAGCCAAGCGGCGGTAGTGAGGGTGGCGGCGAGGGTCGTCACCAAGGCCAAAAATCCCAAAACATATCGTCGGAGGGCCATCGGTGGTTGCGGATCCACGGCGGCAAGGGCTGCGACTGGCTGTCGATCCATGGCCGGGCTTCCGATGTGGGGTGGAGCAGAAGCTGGCGGAGCTTCGGGTGAGGTGGGTCGAGTTCGCTTGGGAAAGAGGCTGGGAGGAGGGGTGGAAGTCGTAGGGGAAGCCACGGGATGGCTTGGCGAGGAAGAGAAGAGGATTTAAAGAGGGGCACCGAAAGTCGTTGGTAGGGTAGGCTAGGTTAGGTGGAACCGGGGCTCGAGGTGAGGAAGCGGACAAAGGAATTAAAGAGGGGGAGGTGGTCAGTGGGAAAGGAATCGGGTACAAGATGAAAGTACGGGTTAGAATAGAAATAGATCTCAAGAAGACGTAACAGCCTATACTTGCAGTCAGGTTTGGCTCGTTTCAAAATCTCTAGCAGCATCCTCCAATACTTCTGAGTGTCCTTTGATTTGCTTCAGTTGTCGAATTCAAACTTCTGGTGATCGAAAATCGAATGCTACCCTCCTTAAAAATAGACGTAGCTAGAGTTCAAGCAAACTAGATATAGAAAGATTCTATGAAGGTCAATAGAAAGTTCATCAAGCTAGAGGAAGGTTGATATTGAAGAAGATCGATGGCATTACATAATCATGATTCACGTCCTTGCGGTCCAGCGGAACACGGCCAGGGAAGTGACTAAGCCAGGATCACTACCCCAAGTCTAGCAAGGGTGATCCAACAACTTAGCCAAGCACATTGACCGGATCATGGTCCATTGAAGGAAGCTTATCATTTATATGCGTGCCATCATCAACTGAAGGAAAGGTGATGAAGTGGGTAGATAGTTCAACCTATGAAAAATCACTATAACGGCTAGCAAAAGATGTTACTAGGGAGGTTTATCCAAAGAATGGAAAACGAGTTCCTAAGCAAGGGTTAAGAGTTCAAAGGAAGTGATGAGGATCAAGGAAGGCCTAATGAAGATAGTAATAAGGACGCTTCACCCGTATATCCAATATAGGTGAATACTCGAGATAACCAGTACTCGAGAGTTTAATTTGAGTATTTTATATTGTACATCCTGATCTTGCTATATTGTTCACGAGGTAGTTAGCGCGGACATGCGTGGGCCACCAAACTTGTAACGACCCGCCCCCAGGGCCCGTTACTTATTTGATATTTGCGCAGGTCCTGCAGGTTACCAGTGAAAACAAAATAGCCACGATGCAGAGATGTACAAAAATACTCAAATAGTGTCCAATTATTACAATCCGTGCTGTACAAGATGTCCCAACAATATACATGAAAGAATAAAGTACACAACACTTAAAATAACTCTGTAAGCGCAGTTGAACTTTGGCGCTATTAGCTCAGGAGCATCTGTCTTCATCTGTACGTCGTCTGCGGTGTCACGGAAATGGAACCGTAGGTAAGTCACAACAATTCTAAATATAGAAAAGAAGCAGTGCACAAGTATGACAAAAGTAACTACGTACAAGTAGACCAGAGTGAAAAGTAAAGTACTGAACAACAATTGTTCATAACTGAAAAGTATAGGTAAACTGAACTGAAAGGAGAGAACAACTGTACGGTGGTAGTGCAAGTGTAAAGCAGACTGAGCAAGTAAAGCGTACTACTGCTGTAGCAAAAGTACGACAATTAAAGTACTGTGACTGCACAGGTATAGTAGGTAAAGTGTATGTACTGCGTAAAGTAAAGGTGACTGTAGTGCGTAAAGTAAAAGTGACTGTAGTGCGTAAAGTAAAAGTGATTGTAGTGCGTAAAGTAAAAGTGACTGTGCAAAAGGAACTACACTACGTGACTCAAGTCGGAGAGTACAATATGTGACCGTTCAGTTCGTCTCTTTCATGGGTGCTACCCAGACGAATGCCGGAACCCAGGCAGCAGGATGGTTTGCCGAAACGCAGGCAGCAGGACATGGCGCCAAAACACAGGCGACAGGACAGGTAGACCAAACTCTAGTCACTCCCGTACTCTCGCAAACTATGAGTTACCCCAAAACCCCAGTGAAGTGTCAAGTGTTCTATGTACATTTTCTTTTCATGATGTTCCACGAGATATTCCACAAGATGTTCCACAAGATATTTCATGAGATGTTCCACATGATGTTCCACAAGTTGTTTCACATGTTACTAGTCAAACCAAGACAATTGGTTGACTTTCTTATTGAAAACCAGAAAGCCGGACATTCTTTCCGAAAGCAAGCTGGCCAAGTGAAGTGAGGATAAAGACAAGTCCAACATTCGGGGTGTCTAGTATTGTTTCAAGATGTTATCAATTTCTTGTTCACGATGATAGTTAACCAGGACCACTGGTTTTAAAACCAGAAAGTAAAGTAGAGCAGATGCTAAGAAATTTGAGGATAAAGACAAGTCCAACAAACATGGAATACAAAAACTGTTGGTTTAAGGGTGGTAGTTTCGGTAGCACACAATTTACCCAAGTTGATGTTTGTGTTTAACAACCACCAAAGTTGAAAGTTGGCAAAGTAATCTATAGTTGATTACTTTCCTATTAGATTAGGTGTCTAGTTCAGTTCAAGTCAAGTAGCCGTTCGGAGGCTATAGTGATGTCCTAAGTTCATAGGGGTACACTAATCTAATTTTCTAACATTAGAATTAGTCGTGACTTACTTTATCGAGCTCGTCGTGGCAAGACGGGTTTGGAGCTAGGGGAGCTGATGCACGAGGATTTGTACCTGCAACACAAAAACATTGATCAAACACACAACGTTCCTATCTAAATAATCTGATCGTTCTGATATTCAAAACTGGCTAAAACGGTGTCGGAAAACGTTCTAAATTTTTCTATAGCCTAGATATGATGAAAATAATTTTTCTGCAAGAGGAAATATTTTTCAGATGCTTCTGTTAATTTTTATAATTTTTCAAAGCTCAAAATCAATTTAAAATCTATTTTTCAATTAGTAACATATTTATTCAAACATTTCTTCTGGGTGCAATCGGTATCGGAAAGTTGCAAATGAACTGTCAAAATGGCCGTCTCGGAGAGTAATTTAACATATATTTTTCTCATATATTATTGTACGTGAAAATAATAAGTTATGGATTTTTAAAAGAAAATAACCTATTTAACTTTTAGGCTTAAAAATTAATTTTGGAAAATCTAAGCGTCTGATTGAGATGAAATTAGTGTCATTGGGTCCAGAACGTTATTTCTGATTTTCCAGAGCTAGTCTCATATTTTTCTGATCTCTATATAATTTATTGCCGACTTAAAACCAGTTATCCTTATATCCTATATTATAAAATATTAAAATACTCGAAATATACGAATACGTATACGTATTCGTTTTAAAAAATGTTATAAAACTCACCCTCTTTCTCACGAGAACACAGCGGGGGAGGGGGTTGCGAAGTTCACCGACGGCGAATGCGGCGGCGAGGGAGGCGTCGTACCGGCGGAGGGGGACGGAGCGCGTTGCGGCGGAGCCAGCAGCGACGTGGGCGTGGGAGTCGGAGGCGCTGGAGGTGCGACGGCGCGGTCGAAGAGGAGCTCACGGCGTGCGGCGTCGAGGAGGCAACGGCGAAGCTGCCTTCGAGGCCGTCGGAGGGGCGGAGCGAACGGGGAAGAGCTCAGGTGTAGGCGAAGGCGGGGCTTCGGACGTCGGGGGCTCCGAGCTGCGGTGGGAGCAGAGCGGCATTGCTCCGAGGTGGCGGGCTGCTGTGGGTTCACCGGGGCTTGGCGGTGGCTCACATCGTCGAGGGCGGGCTCGGATGGTTGGGCGAGGCAACGGAGATCAGGCGGAAGGCGAGGGGTCTTGGCGTTGGGTCGAGCTGCGAGGAGCTCGTCGGCGTCGCGTGCTCCGGCATCGTCGTGGGCAGAGCTGCTGGTGGGCACAACAGCGAAGCAAGGAGGACGGCGCGAGAGAGGGGCAGCGTGCGGCGGCGGTTCCGCCGGAGGCCGTCAGTGCACAGTGGGGAGGCGGTGATGCAGGGTCATCGGACACGGCAGTAGGGATGGCCGCGTGAGGGGCGGAGGCCGTCGGAGCGTGGGTGGAGGAATGAGAACGAAAGAGAGAGAGAAAAAGAGAGTGTGGGTCTCGGGGAGAGAGAGACCCATGTGTGTGTATATGAAGTGAGGGGGAGAGAGGGTTAATTACGGGTTGTGAATTAGTGAGGGAGGTTAGTGGGTTTATATAGATTAATAAAGTATTAGTTTAATTAATATTTAGTCAATCTTATTTAATAGATTAGGTAGATATTAATGATAGTAGGTAGATTAGTTTGACTAAGTTAGGAAAATTATCAAAACATTTTCCTCATGTGGCTGCTTACGGTAGGTTAGGTGAAGGTAAATAATTAGGGTAGGTAATTAATAATTTAGCTAGGGTAATTAGTGACGGTAGCAGTAAAAATTGTAACAAAATTACGATTTTGCCCCTACTAGTAAACGTATCCAAAAAATTACGAAAACATACCCACGGGATCGTATCGTCGCGAGGATGGCAAATACGAAGTCCGTTTCAGGGTTTGGGTTACGGGGATACTAGTTTCTGGCCAAAACGTTTAGGAAGCGGGTCCGCGGGTTCTCTATCGATTTGACTTCAGAAAATTTCGAAATTAATGTGGGAAGCCCTAAATGATCATTGAATGTTACTGCAAAAGTTTGAAATCGTTTTGTTGATGTTTGTATAGAAAATAAATTCGTTGAATCAAATCGGTAATTTTGGTAGATGAATTTTAACGGAAATGTTTTGGGTATTTGAGGAAATCTGAAATTGCTGAAATACTTTATAATAAGTCTAGTGTTTCAAAATATTTTTTTATAAGAATTTTTGAAATTAGTTTAAACTCCTGATCAACCATTACAAAACACAATTAAAAATGAAATTACTTCAATTATTTAGTTTAAATGTTTACGAAAAATACAGGTCGTTACAAAGAGATTGGACGAATACGAACTATCATAACCTAGATCGTAACTCGAGTTTGCACGAGAGTGGGCTCGAGGTGCGATTAGACGATGATGACGATCTTCATGCTAGTGGCTTATGTTAGGGTTTGCTCGAGAGTGGGCCCTAATTTAGGTCGCTATAGACTGACAATAGCACGAGAGCGTGAGCTTGGTTCTCTATTGAGTTACGACTAGTTCATCTCAATTCAAGCCATGCAACATTGAGATTCACAATTTACAAAGATGAATGACGATCCGTAGTGGGGATTCCATAGCCCTAGGCACTTTTATTATATAGAATTCCATTTGTTAATTGAACGATAGTGACATTGTTACCCAAACCATTCCGGGTGTATATCCGGACGCGATCAAGTTTTTGGCGCCGTTGCCGGGAGGCGACGATATTATAATTTCCTTACTTAGCTATTTCTTTCAATTTTTATTATTTTTACTCTTTTATTCCTCTATTGGGCTAACAATTCTATCTAGACTCTCTTTTTCTATGCATGTACACGAGATTGAAGGTGCCCCAAGAAGAAATATTATTCGATCTTGAGATCGAGCGTACGAAAATGAGGCTTAGAGCTGAGAGGAGATTTATTGTAGAGGAAAATCAAATGGCCGCACCAGAAACACCAGAGGAGCTAGCAGCGCGTATGGCTAGGCGTGTCTCCATCCGAGATAGGCTACGGCCCAAGACCACTTCTACCACCTCTTCTATAGTCATGCCGGATTTGGCGACCGACAAGAACTTTGAGCTGAAGACAGGACTTGTAGTGTTGATGCAACAAGACCCATTTCATGGGAACTCACAAGAAAACCCTCACTACCATCTGCAATCGTTCCTGGATAAATGCGCAACTTTCCAGATGCCTGGCATGCCGGTTGACGCTATTCGATTGCGCCTCTTCCTGTTTACTCTTTGAGACAAAGCATTGTATTGGTTGAGAACGCAGGCCTAGGGGATCTTCACTACTTGGGATGAGCTTGCAAGCGCATTTGTCAACAAGTTTTATCCTCCATCCAAGACTATTAAGATAAGAAGCACGCTTAGTCCTTCAAGAAAGGCCTTCAAGAAACTCTATATGAGGCGTGGGAGCGTTTCAAGGATCTCCAACACCAATTCCCCCATCATAGCATTGAGACATGGGAGCCTGTGCATAGCTTTTATAACGGATTGCAACCGAGCACAAAGCAAATAATTGATGCAACCGCCAATGGAACTATCTTGTCAAAGACATCAGATGACGCTACGGCTTTATTTGAGGAGATGGCCTCGAATAATCAGCAGTGGGCCGACGAAAGGGGATATTCTTCGTCATCCTTGAAGCCGACGAGTATTTATGAAGCAAAGGTCGTGGCAGAGCTCTCTACAAAATTTGATTCTCTTCACAAAGTCGTAGAGAGGTTGGAAAAGTTGGTTAGTGAACCGCATGGAGCCCCCACCATTTCTACACCGAGAGGAAGCATGAGCGACTGGCAAGATCAAGCCCATGTATGTTTGTTGGAAGGGAGCAAGGAGATGGAGCTATGGAGCAAACTCAATATGTTGCAGGTAGTACCGGTTATTGGGTGAACCCGGCTACAAGGGGTCACCCCGGATTTTCATATGCCAACAATGATGGAGCCTTGAATCCACCGTCGCAACAACCACAAGCCCGGCCTCTACAACAACCATAATATCAACAAAGACCATCCCAACAATAAAACTACCCACCGAGGCAACAAGCGGGGGCCTTATAGACCCCCATGGTACAATCAAAGATGGAGGGAACCTAACCCATCGCAAGCACCGCCGAGGTCAGACCACGAAGTAAGGGTTGAAGAGTTCATGGCCGAGCAAAAGAAGATCAATGCAAGATTGACAGCCCAACAATATTCCCTCAACACCGTCGTGGCACAGTTATCTGGGCAACTATCATTGCTAAATAGAACATTCAACAATTGTCGGCTCAACCGGAACAAAACCCACAAAGCAATACCGGCCATTTTAATGAGGTTGTGGCGGTAACTACAAGAGGCTGGAAGGATACTACTCCCGACATGGTTCAAGCTAAGGAGCCGAGGGAAGAAGTTTCGGTTGATAAGGAGCCGGGCAATGTAGAGGAGGACCCAAAGGCACCGAGCGATCGTGAAAATTTTGAAGTAGAGAAGCTACAAGGAGAGCGACTTATATGCCACCGGTACCATTCCCACAATGGTTGGCAAAGGTAAGGATTGAGAAAAGGCTCGTCAAATTTCTGGAGTATTTGCGAGGTGTGAGTTTGAATATCCCATTCTTGGATGCCATCATCGAAATCCCGTCATGTGCTAAGTTTCTAAAGGATTTGATCGCGGGAAAGAACCGAAAAGAGAGGATCATGCTCGCCGAGCAAAGTACGTGGTTCACTAGAAAGGAGAAAGCGCTGACCAAGTTCAAAGACCCCGGTAGTTTCCGAATTCCTTGCACGCTTAGAGGAGTCCCACTTTAGAAAGCTTTGGTAGCTTTGGGAGAAAGCGTGAGCCTCATGCCCCTCACGATGTTTAAGAAATTGAATACGGGAACCGATCTTAAGGCCACAGACATGAAGATACAACTCGCCGATGGACGAATCACTAGGCCGGTGGGGATTACCGAAAACATACCACTACAAGTACCGGGTGGACTTTGCTTGCCTTGCGACTTCGTGGTGATGGATATTAAGGAGGAAGGTGATACGTCGCTGATTCTTGGACGCCCTTTCTTGGCCACCGTCGGAGTGATTGTACATGTGAGGGAAGGAACCTTGTCCTTGAACATCGGCAATATTGAATTTGAGCTCCACATTCCGAAGGCGATGAAGCATATGCCTTGGCCAGAGGTCATGGACTACGTGGACATCCTAGACGAGGTGATTGACAACGCCATGCCGTTTTCTATCGGAGACATGCATGATGACGGCCTCGAAGAGGGCCAACTTTCCCAAGATGGCGAGATGATGGGAGACCCGTCGGATCCTATCACGGGTGAAGAGAAGGACGATGCTGATGTCGTCAAGATTAGAGAGCTATGCAAGCTCTCTACGGTGAAGCATACAAAGAAAGCTCCACCAAACAACAAATCTTCGCTGTCGGCCAAGAAGAAGGATGCCGAAAGCTCAAGCTTGGGGAAACTCACCCCCCCCCCCCCCCCCGCTATTACCCATGATGAAGGGGAGCCAAGGAACGTCGAAGAAAATCAACAAATAAACCCAAGCAGCCTTCCCGACAAATTTTACGTGTGCATCTCACATACGCCAAACATCGAGCTTTAAACGCATATCTTAAGGGAGTCAAGCTCAAGATCTTAAACGAGCGCTTGTTGGGAGGCAACCCGACGGTTCTATCTCGTTTTTAGTTGAATTTTTCCTTTTATTTTTGTTTTAGATCATTATTAGTATTTAGAGTCAAGGGTCGAAGAAAAACCTGACAATTGGTAATATTTTTCATTTCAGGAGAAGGAGAATATGAACCATATGAATGGAGGATGATCGTGGAATTGGGGAGCGTTTCAGGGATGTGCTCAAACATCAAAAGAAGGAAGAAACTGACGGGGGAAAGAAAATCAGAAAGTGGAGCAAAAACAGAGAGTTGGAGCTGAAAATAGCAGCCTACCCGGCCGAGTGACATTTTCACTCGGCTGAGTGAAGACTCTATCGGCCGAGTACGGTACTGCTCAGGGAAGATTCGAAAAAATCCCTCTCTGTCATTTACATGCCACTCAGCCGAGTGACTTTGTCACTTGACCGATTCAGCACTTGAAAAGCTCTGACTGAGTGACTTTTGTCTAGTCGCCCGAGTGGGAAGTGCTACTCGGTCGAGTCGGTACTTTCACGAATAATTTTAAAATCTTAATAAACTGAGCCACTCGGCCGAGTGGACACGCTACTCGACAGAGTGACTTATCCTAAATATTCGAAAGCTCGCGGCCCCAAAACCAAAATTTCCCAAATCCAAAATTTCACAGCCAGAGCATTTCCCTTCGCCCGAATGATACGGTCGCTCGCCTGAACCGCACCCTCCTTCGCCCGAGTGGTGCGACCCCGCGCCGCCGTCCCCGCCGTCCCCGCCGTCCGACCACCGCCGTCGGTGCCCAGCTCGCCGCCGGCCGTCCCCCATTTAGCCCAAATCCCCCTTTTCTCTCCAATCTCCATTTTGTAAGCCCTACTTTGCCCCGAATCGAAATTAAACTCTATACACATCTATTTCTCTTGATTTTACCCCATGTTTATTGATATTCATTACTAATTAATCAATTTGTGTTTCAGGATAACTTAGGGGAGAATCAGGGGCAGATTCGGAGCTTCTCGAAGGAGGCGTTTCTCTGCTCACATCGTTTGCTTGCACTCGCGTCGTGCTTGGGTATACCACTTCCTTTTTATTAGCACTTTGCATCGATAGGCACATCTCACGGCGACCATGCCTCCCCGCACTAGGTCGCGTTCGCGGGCGCCCGCCTCCAAGCAGAGGAAGACTAGCAAGCCTGGCTCCTCCTCCGCTAGAGCGGACTCCCCGCCGCCTAGCCCACCACCATCCACACTTCCGCCTCCTACCGCACCCATTCCACCCCCACCGGCACAGCCCGTCCCCGCTTTCGACACGATGGGGATCACTTTCAGAGATGACGCACACCGTGCCAGATTTGAAAGAATCTCCCATCGATCGATTGTCCCCTCTAGGTTTGCACACATTGCAGATTTTGAGCGCCTAGGGGTATTTGAGGGCCTACTCCAGTTGTATGACAACGTGGGGTGGCATGATTTTCTGTCAGTGTCGGCGGACACCTACATCTGACCAACGCTCGAGGTCCTTAGTTCTGTCCGTTAGGACTCCTTTGGGTTGCTCATTTCGTCTGATGGATCGCGAGTGCGAGGTTACCCTCGATATGCTCCGAGCCTATTTCCAGTGGCCCCCCGTCCCAGACCCCGACCGCGATTATGGTCCTACGCACATCCCCCCCCCCACTGTCATTCGATACTCATGCCTTCTAGACACTCATCACGGGATCGCCTCTCACCTTTAACCCTAGCCAGAGCTAACGCCTCCTCTATCATCCACCCATGCCTTCGCATTGCTCATCGCCTTATGGCAACCACTTTTCTCGTGAGGTATGAGCCTGGGACGATGTCTACGCCTGAGCTTTACATGCTCTACGCGATGACTAGAGCAAGAGCCTTCGAGGTCGATGGAGACGTCTTACTCCCTACAATTCAGATCGATATAGCCAGTTGGTATCTAGATCGCATCATTATCTCTGTCAACGCCAGGACAGCTATTTGTTGTGGCGGTCGATTACCCTTCTGGCTCCCATGTACGGGGTTGACCTCCCAGCTAATTTGCTACGACCCACGGGCCCCACTTCCCTTTCCATTGATATCATGGCCCGCATGAGGATGTTGCGTACTCACGGTCAGCACCACTGGGTTTGACTGCACGGTCCATTTGTCTTAAATTATATGGTGCTTCTGAGCCCCGCTCGGACCCACATTGGACCCGCAAGAGGAGAGTGGAGACCAGAGATGGACCTCCTCATCCCTGCTGCATACATGCTTGAGCCTGAGGGCACTCAGCAGAAGCCCCTCCTCCCACCTCTAGACCCAGAGATCTCGATCCCTCAGCCTACACTGATTTGACCTCTGCTCCCGACACCTTTGTCCACACTTCTGTTAGTGTCGGGAGCACACTTGCTGAGTCCACCACCACCACCACCTCTGTGCCGTTGACCACTGATCCCATTTCTACTGAGAGTTTTGAGAGCGCCCCCACCACTATTCTCGAGAGAGGGGAGCCTTCCTTTGTTTCCGCAGCCGAGACCCTTTCCTCACTAGATTTCTCGATCGCTGGGGAGTCATTTTCAGTTGATCTCACGACCTCCCTGGTCGTCGACACTTCCGTCTCTGTTGTCGCTATCTTCACCGAGAGTGTCATGACATCTGTCCTCATTTCTGTGTCATCGACCTCTCCACCCTTCTCGCCCTCTGTCACCACTTCAGATTCTACCGTTGCTCACACTTCTGAGAGCATTCCTGCGTCTCAGCATCCCACAGAGGCTGAGCGTCTTTTGGTGAGCACAGCACCACACACACACACCCTTTTGTGTCCCCACTAGTCTACAGTAGCCGTGTTCAGCAGCCCCGATCCCCACCTGTTTGACCCTCTCCCCCTCCTCTCGACACCCTAGTTCAGCACTTGCGTGCTCTAGAGGGGGCCGTTAGTGGGCTCAGAGGAGATTTTCAGGCTCTTGCTGCCACGGTTGGCTCTGTGTAGTCTCGCGTCACTATACTCCCTGGTATTCAGGTCACCTTAAACCAGATTCTTACGCAACTGCCACAGCCTCAGTCTGCCGCTATCCGTCCCATTTCACAGCAGCCTCCGCCACCACCACTACCCCCACCACCGAGCGGTGCTGGCGATCCACCACCTGCTTAGGCACACACTTGCTGCCTCACATATTTTTGTCGCTGCTGTGATTGGTATCCTTTTATTCTGCCGATTTTGCGCGCCTCCTCTCCACACATTTTGGTCACTTTTTGTTCAGATTTGTTTATACCACCCTGGGAGAGAGGAGTCATTTTTGGGACCGTTATATTGCACCATCTTGATCTCTGTACGCATCACTTGCATATCCATCACATTTTCTTCCATTTTCATCCTTTATCATGCATGCATCCTCACCCACCCCACCTATATCTTATCTCTCCTTGTGCCACACTTAGCACATTGAGGACACTGTGCAGTTTAGCTTGGGGAAGTGAGTGTCTCACGCACTTTTCGTTTTCTTCATTTTCATTTTCATTTTTTTCCACCTTTCTTTATTTTCCACTTATTTTCACCCACTTTTTCATGTTTTTTCTCATGCATCACGTTTTCTTATTTTTGTGTGTGCTGCATATGTATAGTAGTTCTTATTTTTCCTTTATCCTTATTTCTTTTATCCTTTTTGGCTAGAGATGAATTTTCTGTGATGACGATGACTTGGAGCTAGCTTACTTTTATATGCATATTCTCTTGTCATGCCATCGTTTTTATTTCAGATATCATGTGCTATACTTTGCCATGCATTCGAGAATAATAACCTACATCTTTATTATATGAATGTGAATGAAATTCTAACATTAGCTGGGTCTGAAGATTTATATTGTATACTTTTCATAGAAAACACACCAAGCTTCACGCATTGATTGCATATATTTGGAGTACTGCTTTGTTGTCTGCTATTACTTCTTTTTGTATGAAAATTGTATGCTTAATTTCCAGGTTGATTGAATGTATGCCTTTTTGATATAACTGGATTAGTTTACTTTATGAATTCAAACTGAGTAGATTACATTGCCCTGCTGAAAGCTGTCATGCACATTCTAAAGAGTGAACTGAGCGTTGCATATTTTTCTTTCTCCACATATCTTGAGTTTCATTTCTATACTAAAAATCATTGGTGAATCTCTCTTTGGCGAATCTGATATTTGCATCTTCCCCTTGCTATAAAATCCAAGCTCCCATACGCCAAAATCAAAAAAAAAAATACATGTATATCTCTCTATCTTTGATTTGGGATTGTTATTGTGTATATTGCTATATATATATATATATATATATATAGAAAATAAAAAAAAGAAACAAAATGAAGTTTATTTGTATATACACGATCCCACTTCTTTCTTTCTTTCTTTTCTTCCCTCTTTTATTTTTCTTGGAGCTTCAAAAAATGGGGGAAAAGTCGTATTGTTCTATTTGATGCCACCAGGCTTATAGATAAGCTTGGGGGAGAGGATCCAATGATGTGTGAGAGAGTGACCACTTGTCTGTGCATGACAACCTAAGCTAGGCAATTTTCTATACTCAGGGAGATTACTAGGCGTATTACGAAGTCCAGGAATTGAAATTTGGCATGCATTTCATGAAAACCGCTTCTATTTATTCTTATTGCTCCATAATGTGTGATGCCTCTTATACTCCAAATAAAAAGCGACCAATTGAAAAGTGTGCGATCTATGATTATGTATATTACTTTGGATGCCTCAGACGATGCTAATTCTAGAATGATTTCATGTTTCATATCGTTTTGATATTCTTAGGTTTCTATATCGAATGTATTTATATATGATCATGATATCGAGATAAAATTCGTTGTCATGTTTTCTTTTATTCGTCGTATGCTATTTGAGTAAGCAGCTCCACGTCCTGAGAAAATGATCTAGCGCCTCCCTCTTCGTTTTCTGTTATATCTTCTTTTATCTTTTTCCTTATTTTTACCCGCCGGGTTCGCCTTTTTACTCATCTTCCTCGAGGACGAGTAAGAGGTAAGCTTGGGGGATTTTGATCGCTCCTTATTTTACACCTTTTTTCTGCATGTTTTCATGTCGTTTCGATCGCCCATATTGCGTTTTTCACGATTATTCGATGATATCGCGTTGCTTTTCACCATTTCTTGTTTTTGTCGTATTTCAGGAAATATGGAGCGATCTGGAGCTTAAATGAGATCAAGTGACTTTCACGCGCACCGGAGCATCGCTCACGGCCTTACTGAGGAGCTAGCAGTGCTAGATGATGAGCGGAAGAGGAAGAAGTTCGATAGAATCGACGAGGAGGTGAGGAGGAGAAGATAGAGCTCCAAAAGCAGCTCACTCGGCCGAGCAGATAGCTCACTCGGCCAAGTGAAGTATGGTACTCGGCCGAGTACAACGGATACGGGAGCAGATAAAGTCAAAGTCCACTCGGGCGAGTGAAACATCTTACTTGGCCGAGTGAAGAAGTCCACTCGACCGAGTGTGACATGGTTTTTCTCCTGAAATCTTAGCCGACTTACTAGAATTTGATGAAGACTCACTCGGCCGAGTGAGTGAGCCTACTCGGCCGAGTGAATAACTCCACTTGGCCGAGTAGCACAGAGCGACAGACCCCCCAAAACCCCAGATTTTCTGTTTTTCTTTGTGTCCGTCACTCGGCCGAGTGGCGCAGTCTGCCTGTGTCGTGAATTAGGGTTCTGGGCTGCGCCAAGGGCAAATCTGTTAGTATTTTTTGGTCGACTTTGGCTTGTATTTAAGCTTGTTTTCTTCCTAGTTTTAGGGGAGACTTGAAATTAATTTTAGGAAATTATTCTAATAAAAACTATCAGCTGGAGATTGAAGATTGGAGATTGGGTTTGTTCTTTCTATCAAAATTTCTAGTTTTTGTGAATTGCTCTCTATTGAACATGAATTGCTCAATGTTTCTATTCGTTATTTCTGTGATTGCCATGATGAATCGTGAGTAGTTCCGTTGTTCTAGGGCATGGGGATGAACCCTACGTATTCGATTTTAGAATTGTGATGAATGAATTGATTTGTTGCTACGATTGATAGATGGTTGGGTTATGGTTGATTTACTACGGGTAGCTAGGAATTTCCATCGATTGGGGTTTGCAAGAGATTGGATTTCGATCGATGGGAAGGCCTAGATAGTCGATTTAGGTTTATAATCGAGATTATCTAGACTTGGTTTGCAAGAGATTGGACCAAAGCTAGGATTTTTATTATAAATCTATACTCATATTCGTTTGCAAGAGATTGGACGAATACAAACTATCATAACCTAGATCATAACTCGAGTTTGCACGAGAGTGGGCTCGAGGTGCGATTGGACGATGATGACGATCTTCATGCCAGCGGCTTAGGTTAGGGTTTGCACGAGAGTGGACCCTAATTTAGGTTGCTATAGACCGGTAATAACGCGAGAGCGTGAGCTTGGTTCTCTATTGAGTTACGACTAGTTCACCTCAATTCAAGCCATGCAACATTGAGATTCACGATTTACAAAGATGAATGACGATCCGTAATGGGGATTCCCTAGCCCTAAGTGCTTTTATTATATAGAATTCCATTTGTTAATTGAATGACAGCGACATTGTTACCCAAACCATTCTACTCAACCATCAATAGCTAGGTGATTAAGATAGAGTACTGTCATTTGTCCTCCATGTGTTCGATACCCGCTCGCCACTTCACCGTGTACTTGCAGTAAGACTACAGTCGTTTTTCGGGTGTATATCCGGGCGCGATCAGCTGATCTCCATAGTTCTAAATTAATTCTTTGCTCATATTAAATGCATGGATGTTTAACTTTAATAGTCAAATAATTCATTTTATTTTTATATTGCTAGATTGCACAGATGGCCAGACTTGCTAATGTTGATTTCTCGGTCCTGAAGGCCAATGGGTCGAACTACTTGAGTTGGCAGCTGGACCTGAAGTTCCATCTGCGTTCTCATCGGTTCAATCTAACACCCACAACAAAGGTAACAATCAATACTGCCACAGTTGAAAAGGATGCTTCTATAGAAGCCCCTACTGCAGAAGAAGTTTCCGATATAATTAAGGCGAAAGCCATTATTTATATCAGGAAAAACTTAGACTCGACCCTGAAGAACGAGTATCTTACTGTTGAGGATCCCTACGAGCTGTGGACCGCACTTGAGGAGAGGTACAGGAATCAAAGGGATGTCATACTCTCTCTTGCGCAGTACGAGTGGACTCACCTTCGCATACAGGATTACAAATCCGTAGCGGAGTATAACTCAGCATTATTCCGAATCACCTCATGCCTAAAGTTGTGTGGTGAGAATGTGACTGAGAGGATATTGCTAGAGAAGATGTTTACGTCTTTTCATGAGAAGGTCATGATCCTTAAGCAACAGTTCCGTGAATGAAAGTTCACAAAGTACTCCGATCTGCTCTCATGTTTACTAATGGCCGAACAGAACAGAGAGTTGTTGATTTCCACTCATAATCTACGCCCTCCTGGCTACGCTCCACCTCCACCTCCTACAGAGGCACATTTCCAGTCTTCCCAGAAGAAGAAGATGAATAAGAAGGCAAAGTTCCAGAAATGGAAAGAACTGAAGCAGCAGAAAAATGCTACTCCTAAGGCTCCTCCCCAGAACCAGAAGTTCGTGGCAAAGAAGCAACAGCGGACGCCTAATAAAGGTGGTCCTCCCAAGAAAGACTGGGAGCATACATGCTCTATATGCAGAATGACTGGCCATTGGTACAGAAGCTGCCGCACAGCCAGACACCTACAGGACATCTACCAAGCAAGTCTCAAGCCTCATGCTGAGACAAACTCAATAGATGGGGCAGTGTTACCAGCTACTACATGGAATCCAGAAGATTTCATGAATGACGACGCTATGTAGTCATGGACCATCTGTATCTTACTTTCTAGCATTGTATCTTACTTTATGTCTTTCTATTCCATGTTAGCTACTTTGTTGGTCAGCTTTTTTTAAAAAAACATCAATGAAAGTACTCTTTTTTTTCGTAGTATTTATTGAATGTTTTTCATTTTTTAGATATGGAATCTATATGACTAGTGGACAGTGCGTCTACGCACTCTATTCTTCAATGTATAGACTACTTTACGAGCATTGGTAGTTACTCTGGTCCATTGAGAACAATCTCATGACCAGCCGACATAATTGAAGGATCAGGGGAAGTAATCATTTTGCTCCCAAATAACACACACATTAAACTTAGAGATGCGCTATACTCACCAAAATCAATCCGAAACCTTCTAAGTTTTAAAGATATCCGTTTAAACGGGTATCACTTAGAGACGGTCGAGGATAATAAAAAGGAATACTTGCACGTAACGTCTTTTACAAATGGTATATAACACATTGTGGAACTGTCACGCCCTGCTTCCCAGTATACTTGGGGACGAGAACGTGAATGGGTTCGCATGTGCTTAAAGCAAAGAAGAAGTACTTGTTATTTTCTTTCTTTTTTGACTTAAGCACAATAAGCGTTTTGTGTTAAGCAACCAGGTCCTTGCAAGCGTACTACATCAGAAACAGCTTAAATAAAAGTTACCATTTTTATTCCAGCGTTCAAATTAAGTACACAAATAAATTAAGGCCTAACATGGCCGTACTATGTATTACATAGGCAACACACCTGCAACAATAAATAAAGCTAATAAAAGAAGTCTACAACAATATTCTAATCTTCAGTGGGGAGGATCTCAACGTCCTCGCAACTCTGACCACCGGGGTCCTCTACGTACCTTGTCTCTGAACCTGACACATATTCCACATTTACATTGAAATATATGTCAGTGAATAGCTCGGCAAGATATTTAATGTAATGAAATAAGGAACAACTTAATAAAGGAACAAAAGAGTGTTAGTACACATTTATGAAATAAGAGTGCATAAATTAAAGTATGAACATGCTGGAGTTAACATATGAGTTTCAGTTTGAAAGTAAAGCAGTTGCATATTGAGTATTTCATTTATTTGTGCTCGTGATAAGTCCATGCCTGGGTAGGTAAAATGTTCTCGATACACCTTATCATCGGGGGGGTTTACCGTGACGCTCTCAAATGGCTTGCCTCCACCGGAGGGGCCGTAATCGTGTTCGAGACACACTCACAAACCCTACTGCAATGGACCAACCCCACCCAAAGTGTACCGCCCTATACTGGAACACGAGCCAGACTAGTCACATATGTGACCCTACTGGAACACGAGCCAGACTAGTCATATGTGACCGACGGGAGTAGCCAATCTGGCTCTTTGTGTACGTATAGTCACTGACTAAGTTCCATTACATCTGTGTTTGATGCATGGTTTCATATATGTTTCTGAGGGTCGTGTCATGCCCTCTGTTCCGTTTGGGTTCAATTTAATAACAAGTAAGAAAGGTTATTCTTTTAATGAATAAACATTAATAAAATGTTCATTTCCTAACCAGATGCAATAGGTATAGTAAGAGCATGTTAAAATGAAATTTTGCACTACTTTAAGCAGTTGTCCCAAATTTAATTACAATAAATACTTGCTTTGATGTGGGTTTAGGCGTCCAGGTGGTGGTAACGTGAGGCACGTTTTATCTACATCATTAGATTCGTGATATCAGGCTAATGGTCAACAACTAGTTAAAATATTTTAAACTAGCTTACTAAAAATAATGTTAACTAACATTAACTATTAATTTAAGTTATAATAACTTAACCTTATACTTTAAAATAAGTTATATAACTAAAAATAACTTTAAAAATAACTTAACTAACTTTATTAACTTATAAAAATAATTTAACTTAACTTATAACCTTAACTTATAAGGCTAATCTTAAAACTTAATAACTTATTAGAAATAATAATATAACTTAAACTACAACTTATATTTATAAAAACTTATATATATATATGTATGTATGTATGTATGTATGTATGTATGTATGTATGTATGTAGGGGTTAATGGACCAGCGCTGACAGCGCTGGAAATTTTTCCAGCGCTGTCAGCATTTTGGTCGACCAAAAACTATTTTTTAAAATGTTTTTTTCGCAGTAGTTAGATATACTTGTTGCGAAGCTCCCTGCAAAATTTCAGGTCAATCCGACACCGTTTGAGCATCCGTTCATCGATTTCAAAAACGTTGCGCAAAACTGTGGATAGATTTGCGCAACGTTTTTGAAATCGATGAACGGAGGCTCAAACGGTGTCGGATTGACCTGAAATTTTGTGGAGAGCTTCCTAACAAGTATATCTAACTACTGCAAAAAAAATTAAAAACAATAGTTTTTGGTCGACCAAAACGCTGACAGCGCTGGAAAAATTTCCATCGCTGTCAACTCTTCTCCATTTTTCACACACACACACACACACACACACACACACACACACACACACACACACACAAACTCTTAACCTTATCAATTACTCCCCCTCTCTCTATAAGTCTCCCTCTTCTCTTCTTCTTCTGCTCTTCTTCTATTTTTCCTTTTTTTTTGCAGGGGCTCACGGCCACGGGGGCGGATGGCCAAGGGGGCGGATCGGGGTCACGGCGTGCAGCAGCAGTGGGACCTACGGTGGGACGGCAGCGCTCTAAGATGCGGCGGAAGTTCGGGGGTACGGTGGGGCGGCAGATGGCGTGAAAAGGGGGTGGCGAGATCCAAGGGCACTCGTGGCGGCTCCGACAGCTTGGGCGACTGCGGATCGAGGGTGACGACGACGAAACTGGGGCACGGAGAGGCAAACCACCTCCAGCGGCGTGGATCAAGGAAGTCGACGGTCGGCGTGGATCGGGGCAGTTGGCAGTCGACTGACCGGCGGCCTGGCACAGCTCGACGACAGCAAGGGCGGGCGCGGTGTTGGGATGCGGGGTGTTCGATTTCTGAAATCTGGGATCCAATTTGGGTTCAATTTGATTTTTGGGTTTTGATTTCTGATTTGTTTTGATTTCAGATTTTTTTTGATTTGGGTAGTAAGGAGTAGGGAGATAGCTGATGGTGTTGTATGGAAGAGGGGATGGCTGATGTTGTGGTGGTGATGGTGGGATGTATGTGGGTTTGGTGATGCTATTGCTTGTGCTGTTTGATTGTTGGTTTAAGAATAGTGGAGGGGGGAGACAGCTCCTTGATGAGGAGAGCTGGAGGTGTGGGAGAGGAATGAATGGAAATGTTGGATCTCATCGATTTCTTTCGGTGGGATTCAATTGGGTAGGGTTAGGGTTAGGGTAAAGTAACTTGGTAAAAGTAAATAAGGAAGGTAATGGTAATTAGTAGTTTAATTAGCTAATAGTAATAAGTTAATTAGTAATTTAATTTTTTTATTAAAAATAATTAGTTACGATTTAACATGCCAAAAGTTACGCTACGGTAAAAAGTTAAACTGAGACGCGCTCGCGGCGACGCGTGGAAGGAAAATCACTTGGACGAAAATAACTGGATGAACGAAGAAATTCAGGCACACAACGATCAAAATACGACTAGAAATATTGGCCGTTATAAGAACGTATCGAGGGACTTCCCACGGGTCTCTACCAGACACGTATTCACTATCCAGAAGTATACATGACGAAGCACCTGTAGTGCCCTCAAATACCAGAATTCCAATTTTGGCATAGTAGACTGGGATATCCTGGATTTGTTATGATGTACCGTATCATAAATAGCTCAAGGGGTATAAATTTGAAGAACATGAAGATTCTTCAAAAAGGTAATTTCACATGCCCACCCTGTTACAAGGGTAAACTAATTACGAGACCCTCTCCACTTAAAGTGGACTTGGAGTCTCATAGCTTTCTGGAGAGAATCCATGGGGACATTTGTGGTCCTATATAGCCATTAAGTGGTCCTTTCAGGTACTTTATGGTCCTAATAGACACATTTACTAAGTGATCACTTGCGTGTCTACTATCCACCCGTAACTTGGCATTTTCTAAGCTTTTAGCTCAGATAATCAAGTTGCGGGCCCACTTCCCCGGTCACCAGATAAGGAAACTTCGTTTGGATAATGCGGGGGAGTTTACTTCACAAGTTTTTCTAGACTATTGCCAAGCATCGGGCATTGAAGTTGAACATCCTGTAGCACATGTTCACACCCAAAATAGGTTAGCAGAATCTCTAATAAAGAGACTGCAATGGATTGCTCGTCCATTACTACTTCAATCCCAGTTGCAGGTGAATGCATGGGATCATGCAATATTGCATGCTGCATTTTTAATAAAATACAGACCTTCTGGAGGTCAGTCATCTTCTCCTATGCAATTAGCACTTGGAGTACCACCAATTGTCTCACGTTTGAGAATATTTGGTTGTGCAGTATACGTCCTCATAGCACCACCACAAAGGACAAAGATGGGTCCACAATGTCGTCTAGGCATTTATATTGGGTTTGACACACCCTCCATAATAAGATTCCTAGAACCCCTTACGGGAGACGTTGTAATGCCCTACAAGCTACTGCACAAGTACTAGAGGGGGGTGAATAGTACTTTAAAAAATAACGAGGAGTATAATTTCTAATTATAGTGCAAACAACTACCAAATCAATTTGCGGAAGCTTAAATTGAAGACAACAACAAAATTAACAATGCTAACAATAGATATTACTGGGTTCGGATCCACCCAAGTCTCCCCGACTTGTTCCCGGTGATCCTACGTCCCAACCACCCGGATCCCCTCCGGATACTTGAGTTAGAAACCCTAACTCAAGATTTCCACTATGAAATACTTGTGAAAAACCTTCACAAGTCAAATCATACACAAAGTAATTTGTGACTCCCACAACCCGGGATCACAACCACACTCTCACAACCGAGAGTGAAACTTACAATATGAAATTGAAATGAAATAAGAAACTTCTTACCGACAAAATACCTATGCCTTGAGTAATGCTTACGAATTAGGGCAAGGATGATTTTGAGGAAGAAGAAGTGGCACCAAACCCTAGCTCCAAGATGTAGATCAACGATGGAGAGCTATGGGGATGTTGGTGACCTAGAATCAAGCACTTGGCTTGGAAGGCTTCACACTCAATGAATCTCTCTTTGGAAGTAAGAGTGAGGAGAGATTATTGAATGGAATGAATGAGCTTTGAATGAGCTTGGAATGATTTCTCTTGATCTCTAAACTTGCAATAATATCAGCCTTGACTGCAATGAATGCAGCCCAACAAGTATTTATAGGATAGAGAGAGAGAGAGAGAGAAAAACGTTTCAATTAAAGCTCCAACGGCTCTTTTCTGAACCCAACTAGTCGGTCAAAGAACAACCACCGACCGACTAGTTCATCAACTAGTCGGTCGGTCAATTAACGTATACCGACTAATGAGTGAACAGAGAAAAGATCAAAGCACAGACATAAGGAACTAGTCGGTCCAAGAAGAGTAGCTGACCGACTAGTTTCACAACTAGTCGGTCGGTTACTCAACTGAGACCGACTAACAGATAAAACTGAAGTCTGAGCATAAATAGACTTAGTCGGTCCAAGAACAAATGTTGACCGACTAATTCACCAACTAGTCGGTCGCCAAATGAGCATAGACCGACTAACGATAAACAGTAAGTTAGGTGAAAAATTGGTATGTACAGTAAAACTAAACTAGTCGGTCCAAGAAGGAAAGTTGACCGACTAGTTCATCAACTAGTCGGTCGATCAATGAACACAGACCGACTAATGATAAACAGTAGCTTAGGCTCAAATGTGCATGTACAGGGAAAGCTCAACTAGTCGGTCACAGAAGCATCACTGACCGACTAGTTCACAAACTAGTCGGTCGGTGTGTCAACTTAGACCGACTAACTGTAAACAGTAAAGAGCTTAGAATTAACTGACAAGAACTAGTCGGTCCAAGAAGCTTTGCCGACCGACTAGATCACCATCTAGTCGGTCAGTTCTTCTTCTTGAACCAACTAACATGCACAAGAAGTCGCGAATCGAAGCGCGAAGCTTCGGGAAGGATTGTATGGACTTCTACTAAGATCCTAGAGCTAAGATATGAGTGTTATGAAGATTTAAACCGTAAGACCTACTCAAGGCTTAACATTCTACGAAAGAAGCTTAAAGACTATAAATAAAACTTGACGATACCGTCTTCAATAGCTTCAATCGAATCTTCATGACTTCTAAATTGGTCCATAAGCTTCAACGAAGCTTTAGGCATACGATCACGTGCTTTGAGAAGCCTTGAGACGTCGTAATTGATATTCATATGAATTTGGCGACGATCTCCATAACTGCGCTCACAAAGTGTTAGTTCACGTTATATTTATGTTTGTTCATCATCCAAAACCAAATCCGGGGAGTCCAATATCCAACATTCTCCCCCTTTTTGGTGATGACAAACCAACATAAATAATAATCAAAAATAATAATTCAAATGAAATTTACTTACTCCCCCTGCATTGATGACACGTTAATTCCAATTTAAACAAAAATAATACGCATCAAGCAGACGAGTGAAGTATATGAAATGAGAATCGATTATTGAATTATCGAATACCAAACGTAGGTTATTGAAATATCGGATTTGAAAATCCATTTATATATCTTAACTCCCCCTGAATCTAACATATCAAGTTAGATTCTTGGAATAATGCTTTAAATTTTCATTTAGCACATCGTTATTATTATATCTCTCCCCCTTTGGCATAAGCAAAAAGAGCGGGAGGATAACAACGACAACAACAATGGCCTCAAATAAAAAAGCACGGGAGTCGTAGAATACGACGAAGGTTCAAGTGACACCAAAGAGAAAATACGAATAAAATCAAGGCGTGTCAATGAAACCATAGTCGAAAATCGTGAAACGAAATCATCAAAACTCAAATCATTTTTAAGGATTGAGTTATGGAATATACTCTCCAATATCAACATTCTTGGTTAATTTAGTGCATGGAAAACAATTCTATGTTTCCATAGAAGAAATTTCTATTAAACCAAGTTAATATCGTCGAGCGACGAAATCAAACATCAGAGACATAAAAAAATTATAAATTGTGCACAATAGAATGAAATGTCAACTGCGATGTATATATATATATATATAATTTGAACCAGAGTACATCAAAAATGAACATCACTGACATACAAAACATCGATCCACTGATCGGGGCACAAAATACATCATCATATCACAGATATCGGAGTGTCAAAGAAAACATACAACATCATCAAAATACATCAAAATACATCATCAAAAGTATCAAAATACATCAAAATGATCCAAAACCCCACCCTATCCTAACTAAACTCTCTCACACTAGATGTATCATCTAAGGAGCATCGGAGAGTCCTCAAAGAAGCTCAAGAGGAACCGGCAGGATCTGCAGCAGCAGCAGGCTCTGCAGGAGAAGTGGTGGAAACTGGATCAGCAGGAACGTCTGGAATGTCAGCAGGAGCGACGGCAGAAGTGGCAATCTCTGGAGCAGCAACAGTAGTGGCCTCGGGAGCACCAGTCGGAGTATCCACCGCAGGAGTGGTGGCAACAGGTGTGCTCTCGGGGGCACCAGCAGACGAAGCAGCAACAGCAGCACCAGAAGAGGTAGCACCAGCAGCAGATGTGGTAGCAGCAGCAGCAGTACCAGAAGTGCCCTCGGGGGCACGAGTGGAAGCACGACAAAGCTCCTCAATGTCCTCCTCAGCCAACTCATCCATCTCCTCATCCTCAGAAACAGGAGGAGGAAGCTGAATACCCATCAGACTAGCCATACGGTAAACTACCTCCTCGGTACGAGCCAAACGAGACTCGTGACGACGAGGTAACCGAACGACATCATCAAGGGTGGCAGAGGGAGCAGCTGAGGCAGAGGCAGAGGCAGACGCTGAAGGTGTCGTCCTCTGAACGTGACGGAGCGCCGCAAGAGATTTCTTGACGGCCGTCGCGTTCAGGGGAGGACCAAGTGGACGCTCATCGTCACGAGGCAAAGTGACACGGAAGTGACGGAAAACAAGGGTCAACAAGCACGGAAATGGGATATGAGCCGATTTCGTGGACTTGCGAATACACTCGAAAGAGTCAATCTTATCGAGTATAATGCGAGCCCAGTTAATCGAGCTCCCCATGAAAATGGCATAGATCAGCTTCAGAAAAGGCTGGGACGGTAGAGATGAGGAGCCGTACTTGGGAAGCAAGCACGACTTCAGAATCAAGTTCAGGACCCATGCATTTGGCTTGAAAGATTTGGAGGGTACGCCAATCATGGCGGGAGGAATCTGATGGAAAATCTCAGAAAGGATGGTCTGATCTAAGGAAGAAATATCATCAACAGAAATGTCTGAGGGGAGGAGGCCAGACGAGGAGATACCCAAAATCTCTCCTAAGATTTCTGCTGTGAGGACTATAGGAGTCCCCAAAACAGTCGTCTCAACAGAGTGGGTCTCATCGTACTGACCCCGGATCCTATTGGCATAGAATAGCTTTACTAATCGAGGGTAGGGGTGAGGATTCGCCTTCGGGTCATATCGAAGGTAATCGAGAAGACCCGAGGACGAAAGAAGATCAGCTAGCCCTATGAAGTCACTGAACTGGACGAAATGCTCCAGAAGCAGCGGGCAATGTTCGATACGGTTGTAAGCCGCGAGACACATAGGGTCGTCGCGACACAACGAGATATCGACACCGCCAACCGGCATCGGAGCCTTTCCCTTAGGCTTACGGGTAGACGAACGAGGTCAGGAGCTAGACTCAGGATGGGTAGGAGGAGTGGGTTCCCTATGAGTCTCAGGCTCGGGGATATACTCGGTGTCGGAATCCGAAGCACCGGGTGGAGTGGGAGCACGAAAAATAACTGGCTTGGGCTTGGGCTGAGATCGAGCTCGGGGTTTCGCAGTCGCCGTCCTCTTACGCTTAAGAGGAGGCGAAGACGAAGAGGGTTGGGTGGTCTTAGCACGGCGTTTCGGAGGGGTTCTCAAAGGTTGATCGGGATCCGTAGGGTTAGGTTCTACGGTCATCGGCGAGGGGCTAGATGGAGTGATCGGGATACGTGTACGAGCCATAATCGAAGCAAGACACGACACACGAGATCGAATCGAAGAAACCCTAGCACAACCCTAGGAAATCCGAAACCAAATAGAAGCCCTAATCTGAAAAAGAACTAACCCTAACCCTAGGAACTGAAATCTGAACCCTAGACAGGAGAGGGAGTGAGAGGGGGTTACCCTAGGAGGAAGACGACGGCCGGCGACGGAGAGGATGGCCAGGAAATGGCCGGAAGTCGAAGGGTCAGCGCGGGGGTCGGGGGTTTTGAGCTGAGAGAGGGAAGTTTCGATCTATTAAACGCGGAAGAAGTCGGTCGATTTGACTTAATAAGTCGATTAGAAGCCAAAAGACGTGACTGCCCCTGAGCACTTAGTCGGTCTAAGTTCAAACGCTGACCGACTAGATGACGATCTAGTCGGTCGGTTAACGAGCTTGAACCGACTAAGTGGAAACAGAGAACAGTCGAAGATTTCCTGAACGAGAATTAGTCGGTCTACGCTCAAGTACTGACCGACTAGAACTCAATCTAGTCGGTCGATAAGTAAGCTTGAACCGACTAAAGAGTTAAGCTGGAGAGGAAACTCAAAATAGCTTGAGTTAGTCGGTCTGAGTTCTTTTACTAACCGACTAGATACGAATCTAGTCGGTTTGTGATTGAACTGAAACCGACTAAAGGAGTTCAAAAGTTGAGAGATAGAGCTAGTCGGTCTGAGTTCATTAGCTGACCGACTAGATGCGAATCTAGTCGGTTGGTTAAAGAACTGAGACCGACTAGATGAGTCCAAAAATTGATAATTAAGTTCTCTCCTCAAAACACTTGGACGATACATCGCAATCCTCTCAAAAATCATCTAAACTACCCCATTAAACATCGAAATCTCAAATACGACATTCAAACATGAATTCGAGCAAAAATTCAAAATATCACATAAAATCCCGAAAAATCCAATAAGTCTAGCATGAATGAAATATTGCGAAATATAATAGCATGCAAGATTATTGAATGAAACATGAATCCTATATCTCGGATTCACCCATAATCCCCAATTCTCGACGCAACCGCACAAAGGAGTCCTCCTTTAGGGGTTTCGTGAAAATATCGGCGATTTGCTTTTGGGTTTCAACGTACACTAAAATGATGTCCTTTTTAGCAACATGATCATCTAAAAAGTGGTGTCGGACATCTATGTGTTTCGAACGGGAATGGTGTACCGGGTTCTTGGAAAGACATATTGCACTTTGGTTGTCAACCATGATAGGGCAAGTATCACAGTTTATACCAAAGTCTTTAAGTGTGTGTCTCATCCAAAGAACTTGAGCACACGCGGCACCGGCGGCAATGTATTCCGCCTCGGTGGTTGAAAGTGATACGGAATTTTGCTTCTTGGAAAACCAAGAGACAAGGGAATTTCCTATAAAATGGCAAGTGCCACTAGTACTTTTCCTGTCGGATTTGCATCCCGCATAATCGGCATCACTATATGAGATTAACTCATACGTGCTAGATTTTGGATAAAGTAATCCAAAATCAAGTGTATAACTTAGATAACGGAAAATACGTTTTACCGCTACTAAGTGAGACTCCTTAGGTTGAGACTGATAACGAGCACATACGCATACGGCAAACATAATATCGGGCCTACTTGCGGTAAGATAAAGTAAACTACCTATCATACCTCGATATAGACGAATGTCTACATCCTTACCGCCCGTATCCTTATCAAGATGCGTAGTCGTGCTCATTGGAGTCTTTTTCCCGGAGGCACTCTCCATTCCAAATCGCTTAAGCAACTCCACCGTGTACTTCGTTTGGTGGATGAAGATTGCATCGTCCATTTGGCGAATTTGGAGACCTAAGAAATATTTGAGCTCACCCATGTGGCTCATCTCAAATTGTTCCTTCATAACATTAGAAAACTCTTCGCAAAGAGCAAAGTTAGTAGCACCGAAAATGATATCATCAACATATATTTGAACTAAAATTATATCATTATTCGAATGCTTAACAAAAAGTGTAGAATCGGCTTCTCCCATTTTAAAATTCAAATCCAAAAGAAAATTCTTTAGGCGATCATACCAAGCTCGAGGAGCTTGTCTCAAGCTGTAAAGTGCTTTCTTTAGTTTAAAAACATGATTTGGAAATTTTTCATTAATAAAACCCGGAGGTTGAGAAACGTAAACTTCCTCAACAACATCTCCATTTAAAAATGCACTTTTAACATCCATTTGAAATAATTTAAAATCCTTATGGCATGCAAAAGACAATAATAATCTAATTGATTCTAATCTAGCTACCGGAGCGAAGGATTCTTCGAAATCAATACCTTCCTCTTGACGGTAGCCTTGAGCAACTAACCGAGCTTTGTTCCGGACGACGACTTGGTTTTCGTCGGTTTTGTTCTTGAAGATCCACTTTGTCCCTATGACGGTGTGGTTCTTCGATGGCAATGGAACAAGCTCCCAAACTTCATTCCTCTCGAATTGAATGAGTTCCTCCTCCATGGCTAAGATCCAAGCGCTATCTTCGCATGCTTCATTAACATTCTTTGGCTCTATCGAGGAGGCAAAGGCACAATGAGCGAAGTAGTTCACTTGCGATCTCGTCTTGACACTATCATGGATATTGCCAATGACTTGCTCATGAGGATGGTCACGAACGGTATGAAGCCGTTTGGGAATACCTTGGTCACTAGGAACATTCTCAACAACTTCATTAGATGGGTTAGTCTCAATAGAATCAATAGAATCATTAGAGTTAGAATTACCAATTGAATCACATAAGACATCCATAGAGTCATCATCATTAGTAATTCTAGTTGGAACAAATCCTTCATTAAATGACACATGAAGCAATTCCTCGATCGTTGAGGTTCGTTTGTTGAATATCTGGTAGGCTTTGCTACGCGAAGAATATCCAACAAAAATCCCCTCATCGGATCTTGGATCGAATTTGTCCAAACTTCCATACGTGTTCTTAATAAAACATTTCGAACCAAAAACACGAAAATGTTTAACTTGAGGCAACCTACCAAACAACAATTCATAACAAGTTTGTTTAGTGCCGGGCCTCAAAAGTATTCTATTAAACACATAGCAAGCGGTGTGTACCGCTTCCGCCCAAAATTGATGGCCAAGTTAGCTATCATCAAGCATAGTGCGAGCACACTCCACTAGCGTCCTATTCTTTCTCTCAACAACACCATTTTGAGGAGGTGCGCGAGGGAAAGAGAAGGTGTGTATAATACCAACTTCATCACAAAATGTCTCAAAAGACTCATTCTCAAATTCACCTCCATGATCACTACGAATAGTGACAATGGTGGTTCCTAAGAGATTTTGTACTTTCTTAACAAAAATTGTGAAGTTTTCAAAAGCTTCATTTTTATTACACAATGAAAATACCCAAGTAAACCTAGAAAAGTCATCAACGATGACAAGTCCATATCTATCATTACCTAATGAAGCAACTCTAGTTGGCCCAAATAAATCTAGATGTAATAGCTCTAGAGGCCGCTTAGAAGAAATGCTTTTCTTAGGTTTAAATGAAGATTTTGGAAGCTTGCCTCGTTGACACGAGTCACAAAAGCTTTTCTTTTAAAAGACAAGCTTAGGGAAGCCTCTAATAGAATTTAACTTGGAAAGCTTAAAAAGTGTTCCAAAGTTCACATGACCAAAACGTTGATGCCATAAGTGTTGTTCACTTGTGTTGGCAATAAGACATTGTTCATGTGATCTTGGAAGATCTAGGATATATATATCCTTATGGCGTGTGCCGGAAAACAATAATTCATTATTATCTTTTCTTAAAATATGGCACATTCCTTTCGCAAAGTTAACTTTGTAACCTTTGTCACAAAGTTGACTTATTGAAATAAGATTGTGGTTTAATCATTTAACAAGGTAAACATCACATATAATGGGTTTAGAAGGATTACCCACTTTACCAACACCTATGATGGTTCCGCTCTCGTTGCCTCCAAATACGACGCGGTTTCCATTTGCAATGGGAACCACTCCGGAGAGCAATTGAGCGTCACCCGTCATGTGTTTTGAACACCCGCTATCGAGTATCCAATTCCCCTTGGAGCTAAGTTTAAATTTGTTGCTCCTTTTCTTTTTCTTTTCCTTGAGTACCTAAAGATAGAAAATTTCATATCATGGTACCCAAGGTCATTGGGTCCAAAAGATTAGACCTTTGGAAGCCAAGTCCAATTGGACTTAGACTTCCCCACATAATTTCTACTATGCACAACATCCGAAAAATAAGCATTCATATACACTTGTTTTTCATCCATGCTTGTATCCTTTGGGCTCCAAATAGTGAAAATCTTGGGAGCCCTCATCCTATTGGGTGCATGCATGCGTTGTTGGTTTCTACGTGATGCATGTCGTGGATAGGCATAAGCAACATGATGGAATGGTACATGTGGATAATTATTCATATGATGTTGTGGGTGAACATATGCATGTGTGGGAACACGTGCGTGAGGGTGTCTCACATGGTGTGCACGTGCCCATGAATGTGTTGCATAAAAATCATCATATGTGTGAGCCGGTGGAGTAAGACGTGTGTTCCTACGTGGCATAGTATTGGTGTACATATAAGCATGTCCCTTCTTTGGAGGTCCACCCAAAGTGGGTTTCTTTCCGAAAGAGGGTGTGGACGAGGTGGAAGCACCATTGGTAGAAGAACTACCAATAGAGTGTTTGCTACCACTCGTTGAGTCACCGGAAGTTGGCCTAACAAAAGTAGTGGCCGATTTGGATGAACATCCCATCGTATACCCCAAGCCAATGTGGTGATTGGCCGGAAGTAAGTCACTTAGGATTTTATCCAAATGGTCCTTACCCTTATTGAATTTATTAATTCGGCCTAATGTGTTCTCATATTTCTCGGTGAGAGAACGCATAGAAGTATCCAAGTTGGATACTTGCGATGTGAGCACATAAACACGAGATTTAAGATTCTCATTCTCAATACTCAAAGTCGAGTTTTGAGAAGTCAAATCCGCTATCTTGTGATCCTCCGGATCTTCAATGCTAACATGTTCAAGTTGAGTCTTGAGATTAACAATCTCATTCCTCAACCCTTCAACAACGGTGTCGTTATTGGTGATGATAGTTTTAGGCGAGGTTTGAATGCTAGCTAGGTCATCTTTTACCTTAGTATATATATTTACTAATTTAGTGTATTTAGACCATAATTGAGAATTAGCATTCCTAAGGTCATCCATAGTTACCTCATCGCCTTCGTCGTCACTATCATCGGAAGAGGAGGATCCTTGATCATGCTCCTCTCTTGCCATGAAGCACATGTGCGCTTGCTCCACTTGCTCATCGTCCGACTCTCCGCTTGAGGAATCCTCGGAGTCGGTGAATGTTGCTCCGACAAGTCCCTTTTTGTTCCCTTTCTTGTACTTCTTGGACTTATCGAATTTCGGCGCCTTCCACTTCTCCTTTTTCTTATTTAGAGGACACTCCGCTTTCATATGTCCTGGCTTATTGCACTTGAAACACAAAGGAGAGGAGGAGGCGTTAGAAGAACCAAATTTAGCTTTGTTCTTATAGTTACCTTTTCGGAAGAAACGGTTGAACTTCTTGGCCTTGAGTGCCATGGACTCCAAGTCCAACTCGTTTTCCGAGTCTTCATCATCGGTTGATGTGGATGTGGATGGAGCGGCCTTGAAAGCAATAGCCTTCTTCTTTGGCTCGTCTTGCTTTAGGTAAGACTTCATCTTTTCCTGCAATTTTAGCTTGCTATCCTTGCGTACCTCGTATGACATTAAAGTACCCATTAGTTGAACTACGGTGTACTTGTTCATGTCATTACCTTCCTCGATGGCGAAGGTACGCTTTTCCCAAGAAGAAGGAAGTCCTTCGATAAGCTTCGAACACTTCTCCTTTTGGGTGTAGGTTTTGCCGAGAGCCTCCAACTCGTTTATAATGTCGACGAAGCGAGCGTAATACTCCTTCATCTTCTCGTCCTGTTGCATATGAAACATTTCGTAATCTTTGTTAACAACTACGAGTTTAGAGTCTCTTACCCTACTCGTCCCTTCATGTAGTATGAGGAGGGAGTTCCAAATTTGATATGAACTCTTACATGTGCATATCTTATTGAAGTCCTCGGGCTCCAATGCGCATTGCAAGGCGTTCATTGCCTTGGCATTGCTTACCTCCGTGGCGACCTCCGCGGTTGTCCATTTCTCAAAGTCTTCTTCGGCGGGCTCGACGTATTCCTTCATCGTGGTCCTCCATAGAGATGCACTCCGGTGGAAAGTTTCCATCCGGCATTTCCAGTACCCGTAGTTGGTACCGTTGAAGAATGGAGGCCTCGTTGAGGAATGTCCTTCCATCACCGAAGATGCTCCTTCACGGTTCCTGAAGGTGCCATAGTCGGAAGGTGGACGCACGGTCTTGTTGTCGTTGGCAGACATAGCTAAGTATCTGGCTCTGATACCAAATGTAATGCCCTACAAGCTACTGCACAAGTACTAGAGGGGGGTGAATAGTACTTTAAAAAATAACGAGGAGTATAATTTCTAATTATAGTGCAAACAACTACCAAATCAATTTGCGGAAGCTTAAATTGAAGACAACAACAAAATTAACAATGCTAACAATAGATATTACTGGGTTCGGATCCACCCAAGTCTCCCCGACTTGTTCCCGGTGATCCTACGTCCCAACCACCCGGATCCCCTCCGGATACTTGAGTTAGAAACCCTAACTCAAGATTTCCACTATGAAATACTTGTGAAAAACCTTCACAAGTCAAATCATACACAAAGTAATTTGTGACTCCCACAACCCGGGATCACAACCACACTCTCACAACCGAGAGTGAAACTTACAATATGAAATTGAAATGAAATAAGAAACTTCTTACCGACAAAATACCTATGCCTTGAGTAATGCTTACGAAATAGGGCAAGGATGATTTTGAGGAAGAAGAAGTGGCACCAAACCCTAGCTCCAAGATGTAGATCAGCGATGGAGAGCTATGGGGATGTTAGTGACCTAGAATCAAGCACTTGGCTTGGAAGGCTTCACACTCAATGAATCTCTCTTTGGAAGTAAGAGTGAGGAGAGATTATTGAATGGAATGAATGAGCTTTGAATGAGCTTTGAATGATTTCTCTTGATCTCTAAACTTGCAATAATATCAGCCTTGACTGCAATGAATGCAGCCCAACAAGTATTTATAGGATAGAGAGGAGAGAGAGAGAGAGAGAGAGAAACGTTTCAATTAAAGCTCCAACGGCTCTTTTCTGAACCCAACTAGTCGGTCAAAGAACAACCACCGACCGACTAGTTCATCAACTAGTCGGTCGGTCAATTAACGTATACCAACTAATGAGTGAACAGAGAAAAGATCAAAGCACAGACATAAGGAACTAGTCGGTCCAAGAAGAGTAGCTGACCGACTAGTTTCACAACTAGTTGGTCGGTTACTCAACTGAGACCGACTAACAGATAAAACTGAAGTCTGAGCATAAATAGACTTAGTCGGTCCAAGAACAAATGTTGACCGACTAATTCACCAACTAGTCGGTCGCCAAATGAGCATAGACCGACTAACGATAAACAGTAAGTTAGGTGAAAAATTGGTATGTACAGTAAAACTAAACTAGTCGGTCCAAGAAGGAAAGTTGACCAACTAGTTCATCAACTAGTCGGTCGATCAATGAACACAGACCGACTAATGATAAACAGTAGCTTAGGCTCAAATGTGCATGTACAGGGAAAGCTCAACTAGTCGGTCACAGAAGCATCACTGACCGACTAGTTCACAAACTAGTCGGTCGGTGTGTCAACTTAGACCGACTAACGGTAAACAGTAAAGAGCTTAGAATTAACTGACAGAAACTAGTCGGTCCAAGAAGCTTTGCCGACCGACTAGATCACCATCTAGTCGGTCAGTTCTTCTTCTTGAACCAACTAACATGCACAAGAAGTCGCGAATCGAAGCGCGAAGCTTTGGGAAGGATTGTATGGACTTTTACTAAGATCCTAGAGCTAAGATATGAGCGTTATGAAGATTTAAACCGTAAGACATACTCAAGGCTTAACATTCTATGAAAGAAGCTTAAAGACTATAAATAAAACTTGACGATACCGTCTTCAATAGCTTCAATCGAATCTTCATGACTTCTAAATTGGTCCATAAGCTTCAACGAAGCTTTAGGTATACGATCACATGCTTTGAGAAGTCTTGAGACGTCGTAATTGATATTCATATGAATTTGGCGACGATCTCCATAACTGCGCTCACAAAGTGTTAGTTCACGTTATATTTATGTTTGTTCATCATCCAAAACCAAATCCGGGGAGTCCAATATCCAACAGACGTTTTCAAGGAACATCTAGAAAACTGTGAATTTGATGAAACATCATTTCCAAATACTAGGCTCACAAACCAAGAAGCCTGAAGCTTCAGAGAGTATCACTTGGGTTACACACAAATTAAGTCACTTTGATCTGCCTACAAGTCAGTGTGAGGAGGAGGTCCTGAAAATTCTCCATATCCAAAACATTGTCCATCTCTTACCGGACAAATTTACTGACAACCAGAAGATTGTCAGATCACGCGTCCCTGCTGTTAACACTCTAGCTAGGATTGACATACCGCAAAATGGATGCAATCCGCCTGCAGCAGAGATGGTTGGACCTCTTAAAAAGAGAGGACGACCACCTGGATCCAAGGATCCAATCCCTCGAAAGAGTAGGACCCTTGGAAATGGTCAAACAGTACCACCACAGGATGCTACTATACGCCATGCTTCCCCATCTCTCCCAAACTCACAAAGAGAGGAAAAACCGAAAGAAAATGAAGTTTCTATACATTATGTACGAACTGGGGAGTATTGGGACAGAAAGAGCACCATTATAGAGGACACATTTGCGTGCAATACTGCCATCAACGTCGCGGACTGTGACAATGATATTGAATCACACTCTCTGACAGAATGTCAAAGCAGAGATGAGTGGCCAAAGTGGAAAGCGGTAATAGGAGTGGAGTTGGACTCACTCACAAAACGCAAGGTCTTCGGACCAATTGTCCAGACACCAAAAGGTGTAAAACCTATGGATTGTAAATGGGTATTTGTTAGAAAAAGAAATGAACAGAATGAGATCGTTCGCTACAAAGCAAGGCTTGTAGCACAGGGTTTTACCCAATGTCCAGTGGTGGATTTTGACGCCATATACTCCCTAGTCATGGTCGCGATCACCTTTCGATTCCTTATTGGCTTAACAGCTCAAAAACGTTTGGATATGTAGCTTATGGACGTCATGACTGCATATCTATATGGCAAATTAGACCGAGACATCTTTATGAGATTACCTGACGGTTTTTCTTTGCCTGCCGTACTAAAAGAGAGACAACGTGACGTCTACCCAGTGAAACTGCAAAGATCATTATATGGTCTGAAACAATCTGGAAGGATGTGGTATAACATATTGAGCAAATTCCTTGTGAAGCAAGGATTCGCAAATGACCCAGTCTGTCCTTGTATCTTTATTAGAGCAAAGGCGACAAGATTTGTCATTATAGCTGTCTATGTGGACGACTTGAACCTCATCAGATCTCCTGGAGAGATCACTGAGATTTCTAGAAGCTTGACAGAAACTTTCAAGATGAAAGACCTCAGAAAGTCAAAATTCTGTTTAGGTCTTCAAATAGAGCATCTAAGCGATGTGATCCTGTTACATCAATCAACTTATACATCGAACTTACTGAAAAAGTTCCAAATGGGTAGGTGCCACCCCCTCAGTACCCATATGGTCGTGAGATCATTGGATGTACACAAAGACCCCTACAGGTCGCTGGAAGAGAGAGAGGAAGTACTAGGCCCTGAACTGTCTTATTTAAGTGCTATTGGTGCACTCCTTTACCTGGCTATCTGCACTTGCCCTGACATAGCATTTGCAGTCAACTTACTAGCCAGGTATAGTGCTGCACTTACACAGCAGCACTGGGCCGGAGTTAAGCATCATCTGTGCTACCTCTAAGGGTCCATAAACTTAGGTCTATTCTACAGGAAAGGGGCAGCAACAGGTTTAGTTGGTAATGATGATGCATGTTACAGATCCGATCCTCATACAGAGAAGTCTTAGACCGGATATATGTTCACTTATGGCGGCACTGCCATATCTTGGAGATCTGTGAAGCAGACCAGCCGACCATCTCATCCACACATTCAGAACTTCTAGTAATCCATGAAGCAAGTAAAGAGTGTTTCTGGCTACGTTCTGTGATCCAGCACTTTCTCACCTCTACCGGCCTGAAGCCCGGTGTTCTTAAGCCTACTACAATCTACAGAGACAATGCAGCATGTATTGCCCAGCTACAGAATGGCTACATCAAAGGCGACAAGACGAAGCATATCTCTCCCAAGTTCTTCTGGATGCATGACCTTCAGAAGCAAAAGCATATTGAGGTACAGAAGATCCAGTCTTGTAATAACTTAACGGATTTGCTTACCAAATCCCTGCCTACTAGTATCTTTGAAAAACTTGTAAGTGTGATTGGGATGAGAAGAGTGATAAAATGTAAACTGGGTCAGGATGCGAGAACTATGAATGCATAGATACATAGGAGACTAATGTATAGATTCATAAGAAATCTGCAAGCCTAAATCTTGGTCAGATGAGGGGGAGTCAACAGTAGCGTTGTACTCTTTTCCCTTGGCTATTGGTTTTTTCCCACATGGTTTTCCATAGGCAAGGTTTTGACGAGGCAACCTCGTTGACTCTGGATTCTGAAGTATCCACCCCTAGACACACCCCTAAAACAGGGGAAGTTATGGAGAAACTGTTCTTTATTTAACAAGACAATTATCCTAACTTGGATCTTGAAGAATCCACCTCGTATTCCATGATTGGTTGGATAAGGAGAAGTGTTGTGAATAGGCCCATTGGATATCCACCCATCATTGAATGCTATATATATGAGGGCAGGTGGCTCCTAATCCTCTACACCTTTTACCCTACGCTTTTACCTTCATAACACAAAAATCATTCTGAAAAAATAAAAATTTTAAAAAATATTTATGTCATTAAAAAAACATAGCACAAAAATGCCGATCGTAAAAAACAACCCCCCTCCCGATCCCCAAAAAAATCTATGAGTGTTATGAATGAGGGAGGCCTTTGGCCTTCCCTCATCTTTATCCCACATTACTCCCCATCAAGCTTACTAATAGGGACCTTTGGTATCACATGTCCCTTGGCATTCTATTATGATGAATAAATAGAGAACCATGGCTTTGTGCCATGGTGTCTCATTCTCTTGATTTCCAACACGTTATCATCATGATAGCTCTCGTTCTTGAGCTTCTCCTTTTATCCCATTAAATCACCCTCATCGCGTTGAGGCTCGATCCTTTGACATCTTTGGTTCCAGCGATTCCCACGGTGCATCGGGAGCAGGAATTCATTCTACGGATCTTTATTTTTATCGATCTTTCCTAGATCTTTGACCTAGAGGTACAATTTCTTTGATCCCTTAGATCAGTAAGATGAAGCATAAAATTTATATTACATCTGCTTAAAATTGCATGTAATACAAATAATCTAACAAACAAAAAAATTAAGCTGATGAACCGCTGCCCCCTGATTTTTGAACCATCGGGGGGACCTAACGGCATCCCTCCTTTCTCGTTGGCGTGATCACCGGCCACCCCCTGTCAGTGGACGTTCCTGTGGGGACCTCCGCCTGCTGTCGGAGCGCCACCCCCCATCGGAGCGCCTTACGTCGGGGGGCATCCGTCGGAGGGAATCGCCGCCCCACCTGACAGGGGGAGGCTGCCTGATTCGTCGAGCTTCGGCGAATTTCACCCCCATGTCCCCTTTTGGGGGGGCTGATCATCGTGTTGAATCGCTGGAGCACCGGCCTCGAATCGCCGGGGGGGTTCTCTGATCCGCCACCCCCCTGTCGGGGTCCCATTTTCCGGCGTGAGCGTCGCCCCCTCCTGTTAAGGGGGTTGTTTCGCCTCCCTCCTCCTGTCGAAGGGGGCCTGCCTCTGGATCACCGCCGGGGGGCCTCCAGGCGCTCTTTCAGGGTGGCGCCGCCCCCCCTTCAGTCGCGTTGCAAGGAAAAAAATTTTGGCGGACGAGAGACTTTTTGTTTTCCTTGCGGCTGCCCCTCCCCAACCTCATTCCCCCCTTAAAGTTTTAATTAGGGTGAGGGGGTGAAAAGGATAGGCCTCTCCTGATGGGCTTTGATCCCTGTAAAGAACATAATAATAATAATAATAATAATAATATCACAAAACTGGGTATCTTTTGGTGAACGGGCCTGCAGCCCGCAGCCAGCCCGCTGGCCTCTGGTCTGCAGGTCAATTTAATTTAGAATCAGAAAATACACTATAAACCCCTGAAAATTACAGATAAATCCGAAAAAAATGCTGGAAAAGTCCAGAAAAATCAGGGAAAATCAGGGTGAGGATAATGAGTTTGATTAACTCCTCTCGGAGTATTTGTGGCTAGTAAACACTTTTGTTACTTAATTTGATGTTTAATTCACTATTTATCGCTTTATTTTATAAATTGGATAAAAATTAATATTAATGTTACGTATTAATGATTACAAGGATCCTGAGACCGCTCTGTCGTTAGGTTAGTTATCTAACCTAACAGGTAATGACGTTTTCCAGTGGTCCAAGTAATCTTTTTAACGTAAATTTAATATTTTTATCGAATAAATTGCATTTGATGAATTTTGAGATGTCTGTGATGTAGTAAAATTATTATTTGCATGTAGCATATATAAAACTGCTTGGATGTTATAAATAATTCAGTCTTGTGGGTTGGGATCGGCCATTTTGATACACCTTTTTTTTTTAATTTTCCTCGCTTTCCTTTTCTGTTTTGAGAGGAATTGTAGTGAGGTTATAATGTAAATGCTTAAAGACCGGTGCTCAGCCAAATTGAAGACGAAGATGAAATCTGCAATATGCTGGGACCTAATATAGGTTTCCAAGTTGTATTTTTCAGTTCTTTTTGTATTTCATTTCTTGGACTGTTTTCGGACTTTTTTGGACATTTTGTTCCTAAGGGTATCTAGCCAATCCCCACATGACTATTTATTTACTTTGCGTGAATTTATTTTTCACAAATATTAATTCATGCTTATTTAATTGCATAGATAAATGGAAAAATTGGCTAGCATCAATTTCGAGGTCCTTGCCGCAATAGGAAAGAACTACCTGAGCTGGCGAGTGGACCTGAAGTTCCATTTGCGTTCAATGGCACTCCTTCACGCAATTCTGGCCCCTGCAGCAGCCGGGACAACTGCTAGCAATGCCCCTGAAGCGACACAGCCATCTAGCAGTTCTACTACCGTAGTCTCCGATATGGATAAGGTGGAAGCCATTATCTATATCAGGAGACACATAGATTGGACCATAAAGTCCGAATACTTAACGGTAGAAGACCCTCTTGAGTTGTGGACAGGACTTGAGGCACGTTATAGGCATTAGATAGATGTCATACTGCCACGTGCCAGTTATGAGTGGGAAAACCTCCGTCTTCAGGACTATAAGTCCGTTGCTAAGTACAACTCAGCACTTCATAATATCACATCAAGCCTGAAGTTGTGTGGTGAAGAAGTCTCGGAGCACCGCATGTTGGAAAAGACATTTACCTCGTTTCACGAGACAGATGCCATCCTCATGCAACAATATCATGAACGCAACTTCACGAAGTTCTCTGATTTGCTCTCTTGCCTTCTTAGGGCAGAGTAGAATAAAGACTTACTACATGCCACTCATAATTTGCGCCCTGCTGGTGTTGCCCCTCTTCCTGTAGCCCACCATGTTTCTCCCCAGAAGTAGAAAAATTAGAAGAAGGCTAGAAAGAACAAAGAGAAAGCTACAATGAAGCCAGCAAGAGTACCACCCCAGAACAACAACAACCAGAGAAAGAAAAACTTCACATGGAAGCGTAAGAACACTGGTCCAATGTCAATTCCTAAGAAGAACTGTGAGGATAAATGCCATAGATGTGGCATGACTGGACATTGGTCTAGAAACTACCGCACTCCTCGCCACCTCCAGGATATGTATCAGGTAAGCCAGAAGCCTCTGCCTGAAATAAACTTGGCGGCTATTCAACCGCCAACCAAGATCACTGCAAAAGACTTCGAGAATGACGATCTGCTCGATTGAGCCCTATATTTATATCTATGCATTTAAATCTATGTAGCTTCATCTGTAGTTTGCTTTGAAAGCACTTTTATTTGAATGGCAGTTTTTCATTTACTTAAATAAACTTTCATTTTGCTTATATATAGATGATGTATGAGTACCTAGTGGACAGTACCTCGATGCACACTATCCTTCACAATCCATACTATTTTTATAGCTTAAACAAATATAACGGTCATGTTATCACAATTTCGGAACTGTCCAACATAATCGAAGGATCTGTGGAAGCAATCATATTGCTCCCAAATAACACAAGACTTAAAATACAAAATGCACTATTCTCTCCAAAATCCAATAGAAATCTCATAAGTTTCAAAGATATTCGTTTTAACGGATATCACTTAGAAACTAGAGATGAAGAAAACATTGAATATATGTATGTGACTCGTCAAGAAGATGACCAGAAGACCATCTACAAACGATTTAAGGGACTCCCGTCGGGTCTCTACCACACGTATATTCAACCAATAGAAGCCAATATGATTGAGCACAGAAGTGCCTCTCATTGCCAAAGTTTCAACTCTGGCACAATAGACTTGGTCACCCTGGATCAGCTATGATGCGTCGCATCATCTCTGAATCCCGTGGACATAATTTGAAGAATCAGAGGATTCTTCAAAAGGGTGAATTTCCTTGTCCCCTTGTTTTAAGGGAAAACTAATAACGAGACCATCCCTCCTGAAAGTGGGATTAGAGTCTCCAGGATTCCTAGAGAGAATTCATGGCGACATTTGCGGGCCTATTCACCCTGCAAGTGGTCCATTTTGGTACTTCATGGTACTGATTGATGCATCCACAAAATGGTCTTATGTGTGCCTATTGTCCACCCGCAACCTAGTTTTTCCAAAGCTATTGACACAAATAATTAGGTTGCGATCTCATTTTCCCGATAACAATATCAAGAAACTACGTCTTGATAATGCGGGCGAATTCGCTTCACAAGTCTTCAATGACTATTGCCGGGCAACAAGTATCGAAGTTAAACATCATGTAGCTCATGTTCACACCCAGAATGGATTAGCAGAGTCTCTTATAAAGAGACTCCAATGAATTGCACGTCCATTGCTTAAGCAATCCCAGTTGCCTGTGGAGGCTTGGGGCATGCTATACTGCATGCCGCATCGCTCATTAGGATAAGGCCCTCTGATGGCCATACATTATCCCCGATGTAGCTAGCATATGGCGCACCACGAGATATTTCCATTTGAGAGTATTTGGTTGTGCGGTGTATGTCCCAATAGCACCACCTCAGAGGACCAAAATGGGTCCTCAGCGTCGTCTAGGTATCTATATTGGATTTGATTCGCCCTTTATTGTAACGGCATGTTTCTGTATATACATAATTCGTATGTATTCTATTAGTATAGTGATTTATTAGAGTATTAGTATATATGATTTGTTTGTTTATTTTCATATCTCGAGGACACGACTTAGCGATCGTGTTTATATCTTCTTTAACTTTGGTTGATGTTGTTTGCAGGGGGCGAGACCGTAATAATCCGATTACCCTAATCAGATTATCCCTCAAATCATATCTTGATCAAACCTTAACCAAATTGATTTCCTCCTAACCCAATCTTAACCAACATCTTAACTGAATGGATGATCATATCTAATCCAAATATATCAGATATCCTAACCGAATAAATTGGCATATCTTAGTTAACGGATCATCCAAATCATATCTCTTATACTAATAAAATCTTACTAAATCAATATCCAAATCAAATCTTTTATAAACTAGATCAATCATGTCCAACCCTTAATTTTATTTATAATAATCTCATATTATCATTGATGTGTTGGTCTCATTAGTATACTTGCATTAAGTTAGTTTATTTAAATTTGTTATAAATATTTTAAGTTTTCAAAATTCAAATGTTTTCAAAAATTCAAATTCAAATCCGATTAAAGACTTTCCCTTTTTAAATCCTAATTAAAACTATAGTTATTTTGGTAATAATCCCTCATCAAAATCCATTATTCTTCTAATTAATATTGGTATTCAAACTTTTCTAAATTAGCAATTGCTATTAATTTCCCTAATGAATATTTTTTAAACAAATCTTTTAAATTCAAAAACCTTCGTATTAACTCTTACTATTAAATTTTACCTAATCATTAAAATGTTTCAACCTTTCCAAATTGATCTAGCTTTATTTAACTAATAATTATTTATTAAAACAAATCAATTCTATTTTAAAAACACTTCCTTTTAAGCTCATTTCCATTCTCTTCCATTCCTGTTAAAATCCTTTCTAATTTCTCATAACACTAATCACCCTATGCCAAGCGGCACGCAACACACACATCAACCCTATTCACTACCCTCTCTCCCTAAAAATACAAAACCCAGGGCAATCTCATTTTCTTCCTTTCAACCCCATACAGCTTCACTTCCTTTTTCCAAAAAACAGAGCTTCCATCCCCCTTAACCAACACCCAGGCATGCCACAGGCCTATCATTTTTCCCCAGTGCAGTCCATCTCCACATCCTCTTCGAGCCCAAACCCCCGCAGCGCTCTCCCGATTCCTTTCCGATACCCCGCGACCAAGGCTAAGCCCCACCGCAACCCGAGCTTCCGACCTCTCCCCATTCGCCAGAGACCACTGCCTGCAGCGGCCCAACTCCGCCCTCGACCCCCCTTTCCTCCCTCCTCCCTCGTCACCTAAGCCCTCCACCCTTCCCTCCGTTTGAAGCCGCCTGCAACCTCGCCAATCGATGCCTTCCTCCCGCGACCACCGCACACGGGCGCCCCCTTGCCAAGCCCCTCGCTGCTCAGCCCCTCTCGTCTCTGCAATCCCCGAGCCGGCACGGTGCCTCCCCTCGCCACCTTCGACACCAACAAACCACCGCCAGCCCAACGCCTCCAACCCATTCGACGAACGACACCTCCCCCTCAGCGCTGTCCCGTTTGCCTTCGCCCCAACAACCAACCGCACAGACCAGATCCGAGCTCCGACCACCTCCTCTCCATCAACCCCCGACACGCGATCACTCTCTTCTTCCACCTCCGCAACCTCCCCTCTTCCCTCCATCTCCAGCGACACAAAACCTCACCCCAACTCCGCCGTTCACCACCTCCGACTCCCCTTAAACAACCGCCATCTTCCCCCTCTGACTGCCGCAACCACCGCCACCGTCACCCCAGTCGCCCCTCCGCGCCTTCCTCCTCTCGCCCAGTCCCCCCCTCGACCCCCGTCCCTCGCCAAGCAGCATCCACCCTACCACTTTTGCACCGATAACCCAACTCCCGAAACCCCAGACCTGGCCCTCTTCATCCCTCCGACGAGACGGTCCACTTTCCCCCTCAGGCCTCCGAAATCCAACCTGCAACCAAGCCGTGCCCCGCAACCCTCCGACCAGACCCTCGTGACCCCCGTTCTCCTCTCGCCGCATGCGCCTCCACCTCCACCTCAGACCTCGGAATTTTGCTCCCCATGTTCCGACTCCCGCTCCCCTGTCTCGGAATCCCTCCCCTGTCCCTTCTTTCCCACGGCAACAAAGAACTCGTCGATGATCTCAGCCTCCCTGCCGTCCCTTGCAACACCTAGACCTACCACCCCGTCCGACCCCCCTCACAGGCGACTCCCTCCAGTCCGCCGACCTCACCTCCCCCTTTCGACACCAACCCATAACTCGATAGCCACCGCCGCCGTCTCCTTTCGACCCTCAGCCCAGCGGACGCTCGCCGTTCAGATCCCCACCTCCACCGTAACCCAGGTGCCCCTTCGATCTCTGACTTCCCGTCGAACTCGTCGCTGCCCCTTTTGCCGCCCTGTCGATCTCCCCTTTGAGCTCACTACAGACGAAAGAAGTATCAGGTGATAGAAGTGAAGAGTTTTAAGATATTTTCTAAACTATATTATGTTATAAAGTTGTTTAATAATATTAGTTTTATAATATGTTGTTGTTAAAACTTTTTCTGTAAACTACATCATAAGAAATGGACTGTATAAATATATTAATGTTACCTTACATCTTACTGTAGTAAGATACATTATCTTACAATAATATAAGTTATGTTATATTGTAGGTTATGATAGGACTATTTTGACCGGGCCCGATCAACTACGACCAGTCAACCGGCCTACTACGGCCTTGGGCTCTGCCCCAAGGATCTCACAGGCGGGTCGCACTTCACCACCCAAGACGAAGGCCCAACTGACTGCCCACTTCAATAGTGGAGGAAAATATGACCCGACTCAGTGGCCATCACTCTCCAGCCATCATGGCTCGCTAATTATGGCCCGGCTTAATGGCCATCATTCTCTAGCCATCATGGCAATCTAGATATGGTCCGGCTTAATGGCCATCATTCCCTAACCATCGTTGCTATCTAGATATGGCCCGGCTTAATGGCCATCATTCTCTAGCCATCATGGCTATCTAATTACGGCCCGGCTTAATGGCCATCATTCTCTAGCCATCATGGCTATATAATTACGGCCCGGCTTAATGGCCATCATTCTCTAGCCATCATGGCAATCTAGATATCGCCCGGCTTAATGGCCATCATTCTCTAACCATCATGGCTATCTAATTACGGCCCGGCTTAATGGCCATCATTCTCTAGCCCTCATGGCTCGCCAAATATGGCAACCGCCAAAGGCCATCACTCCAGCCATCATAGCCACTTTTATGGCATTATTCCCCTCATCAAAACTGGTACAATTAGTGGGGGTCAATGCTCCCTATCCGGCACGCTCCCATGAATGACGTCAATAATGGCCCATTATCGCAGGGGGCTCAAGTATATGAAGGAGGGGATGCGTCATGGCAAGGGAGGCCGGATCTCCGAGATCTACAACAATGGTATCATATACTAATACTCCTACACATTTTTCCACCTTGAGTATTTCTCCTCCATAGCTTGGCCCGAGGATTCGTGTATCGGACTCTCTGTGAGCCATACCCGATTCCACCGAGCACCCCACAGACCAGATCTGACTTTGGCATCGGAGGGGAATTGGTCGGAACCAAGGTCCGACCCCCCTGACGAGCTTCCTCGTCTATTCAGGTTCAGGAGATCCAACGACGCGAGGCTACCCCTCAGCGTCTTCCCAGCCGGAGCCGAGCGCCCTCGTTCCCGAGTACGCTCATCTTCATCACCAGGAGGCCGTCGCTCTGTCGAGGCTACCCATCGGCAGGCCGATGCGAAGATCCGGGCATCCCTCACCGAGCAACCCCGCCTTCAACCGATCCCGGAGGTTGTCATCCGGCCAAGGCTACCCCTCGGCCTGCTGAAGAACGGAACCACGCCTTCACGCTCAAGCGAACGCGCCATCGGCCGACCCCACAGATCATCTCCGTCTCACGTGATAGCCACGACAACACGGAGGGTCCCGCGTGTCCTCTTTTGACCGTGTTGACCCCACACCCTCCATACTATCGATTTGCGGGAAAAATTCACCCGTAAACATCTGGCGCCGTCTGTGGGATCGAGTCAACATCAACGTTGCTAACCACACCGACAATGATTCGTCCCCTTAATTAAAGGCCCGAAGGGCCGAATCTCGAAGGAGCGATACACCTCACTAGATCGGATTGTCGCATCCTTGTCGTCACGAAATGGAGGTAATGTTTGACTCACATTTTCATTTTCACAGTCCACACAAACCCCAAATGGCAAAGAAAATGAAGGACAGAACTATTTGGATCTTGACTTTGAAATATACGTGACATTTGACTCCTACTTTCTTTCCCCCCCAATCGGTGCATGTTTCAAATGGGGAAGAAAATGGAAGACATCAGTTTCGATCTCGATCTTGGGACCCAAAGCGACCGCTCCGGCAAAGGAGGCCTCAGAGATGTCAATGTCCCGAATAAACAGCGTCGATCCCGAATATGCGGAGACGTCAACAACTCGACTCTTTCAGATCGGTTGAGGCTCGCTAGAGTAACGATCCGATCCAGCGTGAGGACATTGCGAGAACGTCCGATCAACCTCATCCAATCTCCGCCCCATCTTTGCTCCAACCTCCACTGGTGGAGACTTCCCCCTAAAGGGAAAACGACCCTTGGGCCAAGTGACTCTCATTGCGAAGGACGCTCATTTGGGAATGCTCTCTACTCGACCCCTGGGCTTCGATCCCGTCCTCCGCCTGAAGGGAGGACTCGGCAGTAAGCATCTCAGTGGGAATATTCCAAATATGATCGAGATCATTGGGCTTTGACCTCGTCCTCCGCCCCTGGTGCTCAAACACAACCTTGACGAACGGAGGCGAAAATCCCTGCTTCATCCTTCATAGTCTCCATGGCAGTAACGTGTTCCACCTCGGCCGCATCACCGACCTCGGCCACATCGCCACCTGGCACGCTAAAGCCCATCCCCAAACTACAACTCTCAGTGATCCTTGGTGAGCTCACAACAGGAATTGCCCAGATCCGAGATCCCGCCTCCGAAAAGCTCTCCTCTCGATGGATCTCGCCTCCGATCGAAGCCCTCGGATCCGACCGAGCAAAAGGCAGCTCCGCCGGGATCTCACTACAACGATCCCCTCCAATCCTCATGGCGTTCCATCATCTGGGATCCCTGGGGAAGAGGATCAAGTTGGCCGATCGACGACAACTTCCTTCGATCCTCAACAGAACCGACGGGGCCACTCTGATGTTCATCGAGGTGGACAGCGGCTCCGGCGACCACCTTGCGGGTCGACGGCGAGCCTGATCTGAGACATTCTGCCTCCACAGAGCTTGCCTTGGGTCGATCGGAGTCACCGAGCCTCCCAGAAGATCGGAGTCATGCGGCATGGCTGATGCTCTTGAACGGAGTCCCCCACCCCATCTGTTGGAGTCTCCCAGAAGCTCGCGTCGCCGTTGGACGTTCGAATCCTCTGCCTCCCAAATGAAGCCAGATCTGAGGGGCCATGCCGCATTGAAGGCCGTCGAAACCCCAGTTCAACTCAGATCTATGAAACCCAACCCTGACTATCGAGATCCGACGAGGCTCGACCGTCACCGCTGGATCTCGACGCCTGCTGCCGAAGTCTCATCGTGCCTCGAACTAAACCCCGACAGACGAGCTCTGATGCAGATCTGATCCCTACCATCTTCGTTCGAGCTTTCCCAGCTTGGTCCTCCTAGTTGAGCTTGGGCCTAGCGGATGAATCCTCAGTCACTGAGCTCTTTAGGCCCTCCACTGCCCCGGTTTCGGGCCCATCCGAGCGTTCGAACCTCCAAGCCGAGAGGACCGAGCTCAAGTCCTCACCGAGCTTCCAAGGATGGGGCTTTCCACTGGCCGATCATCTCAAAGCCATTCCGAGCTTCCAAGACCGGAGCCCCATCTGGAGCGAGAGCTGGATCCGTGAACGACATCGTCGGCCTTCGGCTCTCCCAAACTGTCGAGGATATCGATCGCCTATGTTCCAGGCTTAGGCACGCAGACCCTGTCGACGATGTTGGCTGACCTCAGACGAGATTTCCGGGTTGCCTACTTCTGCTCACCCCTCCACCTTGTCGCATTAGCCCGGAGCGGCCACAAATCATGCATACAAATGTTTGGCACCGATCGAGTCGACAAGGGCAACGCTGAGGAGCATGTAGACAAGAGCCCCTTCTTCAACCGGTGGAACTTCGAGATGAACAGGGGCACCATCGCTTCCCCGCTAATCTTGAACTATGACAACATAAGCTGGGACTAGACGAGGCCGACCAAACGAGGTCGATCGACGAGAGAAGGCTGATCCATACAACTGATCTGCACCGACATAATTTCCAGCGACTCGATTTTGCCATCTCCCTAGGCGAACCTGAGACGTGGAAGGGGGCAAGGAGTGACGTGCACGGAGGGACCCTACTACCTTTGCCTTTCTAAGCTCGTCCGAAGCACACTCCAGCATCACCACTTCAAGGGGCATCTCAAGGTTCTTGAGCGTCTTAACTTCATCACCACAAGGTCCGAGGCAAGCTTTCAAGCCCAGGCACCCATCCGTTCCAGCATAACCCGTGCTCAAAGCCGAGTTGCCAGCTATGCTGAGCTCTCTTCGCGAGCCGGGCTGAAGCACCACCGTCCGAGTTCGAGCAACCAAGCAGCTCCTCCGACCGTGGCCGAGCCAATCTGGCCGAAGCCCCACCGTCCGAGTTCGAGCGTCCAGACCGCTCCTCCGACCGTGCTGTTGGGTCTCCGCTTGTCGAACTGCTCCCTCATCCATCCGAGCTAGACGAAGTCATGGCAGAGCGCCACCATGGAATCTTCGAAAGTCTTCATAAGGTCTTCACCCATTTTCGTCGGCCATAAGTCGAAGGGCAACTCCCCTCGCAACCGAACGAACAGATCGGTCGAAGGGCTGGGGCAACCCCCCAGCAGGCCGATCACTCCTACGTCAGCCGTAAGTCGAGGGTCAACTCCCCTCGCAACCAAACAGATCAGTCATAAGGCTGGGGGCAACTCCCCCAGCGGGCTGATCACACGATTGACCCCAAGACTGGGACTAGCTCCCCCAACAGGCCAATCGACCCGTCGATCATAAGGCTGGGGGCAACTCCCCAGCAGACTGACCAGATCAACTGTAAGGCCGGGGGCAACTCCCCCAGCGGGCTGATCACACGATTGACCCTAAGACTGGGGCTAGCTCCCCCAGTAGGCCAATCGACCCGTCGATCAAGGCTGGGGCAACTCCCCCAGCAGAGCGACCAGATCAACTGTAAGGCTGGGGGCCACTTCCCCAGCTGACTGATCACTCGATTGACCCTAAGACTGAGTGGTAGCTCCCTCAGCAGGCCAATCGACCCACCGACCACAAGGCTGGGGGCAACTCCCCCAGCAGGTCGACCCACTCCTTCGTCGGTCGTAAGTCGAGGGGCAACTCCCCTTGCCACCGAACGAACGAGATCGATCATAAGGCTGGGGGCAACTCCCCCAGCAGGTCGACCCACTCCTTCGTCGGTCGTAAGTCGGAGGGACAACCTCCCCGCCACCGAACGAACGAGATCGGCCGTAAGACTGGGGCAGCTCCCCCAGCTAGCCGACCAAACTCCTTCATCGGTCGTAAGTCGAGGGACGACTCCCCTTGCAACCGAACGAGTCTCGGACTGACGATCTATCGTCACTAGCCAACTCCGCAAGACGGACCAAGTTTTACAGAAAGAGCAAAGTACTACATCTCCCGACCTCCACCTCAACGACGGTAGAGCTCAGAAGATGGGGGCAATTGATAGGACTATTTTGACCGGGCCCGATCAACTACGACCAGTCAACTGGCCTACTACGGCCTTGGGCTCCGGCCCAAGGATCTCACGGGCGGGTCGCGCTTCACCACCCAAAACGAAGGCCCAACTGACTGCCCACTTCAATAGTGGAGGAAAATATGGCCCGACTCAGTGGCCATCACTCTCCAGCCATCATGGCTCGCTAATTATGGCCCGGCTTAATGGCCATCATTCTCTAGCCATCATGGCAATCTAGATATGGTCTGGCTTAATGGCCATCATTCCCTAGCCATCATTGATATCAAGATATGGCCCGGCTTAATGTCCATCATTCCCTAGCCATCATTGCTATCTAATTACGGCCCGGCTTAATGGCCATCATTCTCTAGCCATCATGGCTATCTAATTACGGCCCGGCTTAATGGCCATCATTCTCTAGCCATCATGGCTATATAATTAAGGCCCGGCTTAATGGCCATCATTCTCTAGCCATCATGGCAATCTAGATATGGCCCGGCTTAATGGCCATCATTCTCTAGCCATCATGGCTATCTAATTATGGCCCGACTTAATGGCCATCATTCTCTAGCCATCATGGCTATATAATTACGGTCCGGCTTAATGGACATTATTCTCTAGCCCTTATGGCTCGCCAAATATGGCAACCGCCAAAGGCCATCACTCCAGCCATCATAGCCACTTTTATGGCATTCTTCTCCTCATCAAAACTGGTACAATTAGTGGGGGTCAATGCTCCCTATCCGGCACGCTCCCATGAATGACGTCAATAATGGCCCATTATCGCAGGGGGCTCAAGTATATGAAGGAGGGGATGCATCATGGCAAGAGAGGCCGGATCTCCGAGATCTACAACAATGGTATCATATACTAATGCTCCTACACTTTTTTCCACCTTGAATATTTCTCCTCCATAGCTCGGCCTGAGGACTCGTGTATCGTACTCTCTGCGAGCCATACCCGATTCCACCGAGCACCCCACAGACCAGATCTGACTTTGGCATCGGAGGGGAATCGGTCGGAACCAAGGTCCGACCCCCCCCCCCCCCCCCCCCCGACGAGCTTCCTCGTCTATTCAGGTCCAGGAGATCCAACGACGCCGAGGCTACCCCTCAGCGTCTTCCCAGCCGGAGCTGAGCGCCCTCGTCCCTGAGTCTGCTCATGTCACACCCCGCTTCCCATTATATTTGGGAGCGAGGACGTGAGCGGGCCCGCTTGGGCTGGAGCGGTGAGGCCCCAACCCAATAAGCGTCTGTGTATGACTACTTTGGCAGGTTCTTGCTCGCGAATATTCGGAACAACAAAATAATGTCATCATTATCATTTAACTTCCAGATTTACATGTACACAAGGAATTAAAAGGCCTAGCATGGCCATTACAACAGTTACAAAGAAATTACAACAACAATTATTAAAAGTTTCAGCAAGCTGCGTAGTGTCCGTCGTCTTCAGTAGTGGATCTCGTGCTCTTGACTATCTTGGTCTTCCTGCTTAATCTCCAAATGAACTCTTCGGTGAACTCTGCTCAAAACCTAACGTATATTTCACAAACAAGGAAATATACGTCAGCGAGGGTCGCTCGGCAAGATTTAAAAACGTTAGAAATAAAATGACCCTCGGCAAGATTTAATATAGTTCACAAAGTTTAGGGAAGAGAGGCACATTATGATTTCAAAAAGCTGATACATAGTAGCATGTGGAAACAAGAGACATAACAATGTGTAGTGTGCGAGCAGTGAGCATGAGTAGTGTGGTGTGCACAGCAATAAGTATAACGAGTGTTGTGCGTAGAACAATATGTATAGCAAGTGTGGTGTGCACAGCAATAGTCGAGACAGGTGTAATGTGTGTAGCAATATGTATAGCAAGTGTGATGTGCATAGCAATAGTCAATCGTGACAATAATCTTAGCAGTTTACTCCATAGCGTCAGCAGAGGTGAAGCGAGGGTGCATCAATCAATCAATCAATCTCCTATCTAGTGACAAGCCCAGTGTCTGAGGTGGAGGTGACCAGCATCACACCCAAGTCAACGGGAGCTACCCGTGACTCTATACTCACCGACCCGGCCATGTGTCGGTCAAGTTCACCACTAGAGCATAATCCAGCTTTCCAGCCTCTACTACACTAGACTACCCCACCCAAGTGTCCATAAGTCAATCCGTAGTTCAATATTTGCCGTACGGCAAACATTCCGTAAATGGCCCGCGGCCCAATATCCGTAATGCACGAAGGCCCATTATCCGTTAATTGCCCGAAGGCCCAATAGTCTGTAGTGGCCCAAGGCCCAGTATCACTTGTCGTTAGTTAGGGCGTTCATTTCACAACAATGGTAAAACAAGGAAGTGGAACTTTTACGTGCATCATTAAAATGATGATAACATTTGATAGGATGAACAACACAAGCCATCAACAAACACATTACATCATTTCGAAGGTCAATAAACAACAAACGCACAAAAAAAATGGTTGTTCGACATCTTAGCGATACTCGTGATATCTTAAAAGTTCGTCCACAATAAAATACTTACATTATTGAAAATTTGTAGAAAATAACATACTTGCAAGGGGTAAATACTTGCACCTTGAAAATTTGTAGAAAAATAGTATAGTTACCTGATGCGACGCGATTTGGGTGCCCACGCGATCGTAAGATAGACACAGATCTATCTGCGAAATTGGGTTCGATGTCAAGCCAAAAGTTCTTAACTAAGAAAATAATATGACAGTAATACGTACTGATTAAACATCACCTATATTTACATCAAGTTATGGACTATCCTTTAAGCTAACCAATGCAATGGTCGGCATATGAAAATATAATATTAATCTGTGAGGCTAGGGTATAATAAACATGTTACTGTTCACCTTTATATAGCCAAAGTTATAAAGAAACCATCTATACATAACCAAAGTTATAAAAGAAACCACAGTGTTAGATTCAACTAACAAATTTATTTCCAAGGTTATAAAAGGACTAACCCATGACTATCTTCTGCTAAATATAACTGATTAACTGTTATTATTATTATTATTATTATTATTATTATTATTATTATTATTATTATTATTATTATTATTATTATTATTATAAACTTACTTATATTATCGCATCCCCCTCTTTCTTTCTCTGCCTCTCGTGCTCTTTATTTTTTTTTGTGCGCAGGGACTCACGGTGGCCAAAAGAGGCTGCGGCGAACGGCGCTCCGGGTTCGAGCGGTCGGATCGGAGGTGGGGGCGGCTTCGGGCTCCGGGGCGCGGCGGTTGCAGCGGAAAGGCTCCGGCGACGGGAGATCGAGATGGAGGCGACGCGCGAGATTCTCGAAGGCAGTCGGCGATCAGTTCCCAGGCGGGCAGCCTTGACACGGGGTAGCGCAGATTAGGGGTTCGGGGACTTCGGGCGGCGTGATCGGGGCCAAGCGACGCAGATCGGGGCTGAGCGCGTCGAGGCACTGCGGTGCGGTGATCCGAGGGCGTTGGGCGGCGACGGATCCCAGACAACGGATCAGAAGCGGATTCGGGCTCTGGGTGCAGATCGAAGGCGGGCGGGGGCTGTCGGCGTCGGAGGTGGGATGAGGCGAGATCGGAGGTGAGGGGGCGGCGGGTTGTTGGGATGTGGGGTGGAGATCGGTGTTGGGGGGGTTCCTCTGTTTAGAACAGAGGAAAGAGAACGAAACAGGGGAGATGGGTTCGGAGGGCTGGGCTCTCGGCGATCAGATGGGAGGTGACTGGTAGGAGCGGCTTCGGTTTCGGACGGAGGCAATGCCAGGGCGAGGAGGCACGGCATCGTGGAAAAAGCTGCCGGAGGGAGGGGAGTGGCTTCACGGGGAGATCGTAGTCGGGGGTCGGAGGGGCCTAGGCGTTGGCCTTGGGTTGTTTTCGAAAGGAGGGAGAGGGCGTGGGCTGATCGGAGATGGTGGCGGCGCGGGGAAGATGATGGCCGAGGCTTGAAAATGGTGGGTGACGGCTAGATGTTGCTGGAGGAGGACGGAGGCCGTGGTGGTGGTGGAGGGCTCGGTGTTGGGCTTGCCGTGAGATGGGGAGGGGGTCGTGGCTGTGTGCGGGCTTGTGAGGAGGAAGAAAAGGAGGAGGAGCAGCTGCGTGAATGGGGAAAGGAGGATGGCCGTGCGTGAAGAGGAGAAGGGGTTTGGGGCGCTCAGCGTTGAGGAGGAGAAGGCCGGCTTGGGTGATGTTGGGAAGATGAAGTTGGGGGCTTGGTTGCGTGAAGTAGGGAGATTATAGGAGGCGGCTGCTGCGTAGGGCTAGAGGAAAAAGTAGGGTTTATTATTTAATAAAAGGGAAGTAGGGTGCGGCTTAGGGTAGGCTAAGAATTGTTGAGGCAAAACCAAAAGGAGGCTTATGGTTTGTTTTATTAGGAGGTAGAGCCTAGGTTTAAATAAAGGAGAATAAAAATAATCAGTAAATTTTAATAGGATTTAGCAAGGAAGGTTTTTGAAAATGGAAGTAATAATTATGGGAGAAATAATGGGCTAGCTAAAATAGGGAAAGATGTGAATTATAGTATTTAATAGGTTTAAACAAGGGAATAAAAGCTATTTTAATTGGGTTTAAAAGGATTTATAAAAGGAAGTCTTTTCAAACATCCAAAAGTTTTAAATTTCGAATTTTGAATGCAAAAGAAAAATTGAATTATTTAAAATAATTATTTATAAGGAATTTTAGAGCTATTTAATTAGGTTTAAAAGGGTCTTGAAAAAATGGAAGGCTGCTTTGAAATTTAAATTTTAAAAAACAAAGTTCAAATTCGAAATTATTCGAATTCGAAAATCTAAACTAATTAAAAAGATATTTTTAAAATAATTATATGAGGAATTTATTAGTAGTTTAAAATTAACCATGATATTAATGAGAAAGTAGAAGTGAATAGGGGTACTGGGACAGAACATCTAACAACGGATACGGAAAAAGGAGGAAGAAGAAGAATACGGAAGGAATTCGGATAGTGGTAATGATAAAAACCGGTCGTTACATCCTACCCACCTTAAAGAAAATTCCATCCTCGGAATTTCTTAAGCTAGGTATGATCGAGGAAAAAACGGATAGGCGAAGGGTCAGGGTATCATGGAAGGAAGGGACAGATAGAGGAAGGGAAGCTTCTGAGATGAAGAGGGTCTACGATCAAATCAATTATTATCAAAACAATACCTAGAACAAGCAAGACAGATGAAATGATAATAGTAGAAGCAAAAGAAACATCTAAGAAGCAACAAGTAAGGGCAAGCACATGACATAAATCACTAAGTGCAATAATAGGTCGGGGTTCAAACGTCACCGTTCTTCACTGGCACGTCGTCCCTAACTTCCTCAGCGACCATAGAGATTTTAGTGCCGATAATGTTCGGGATTGGCTTGACGCCGAGGGGCTAAAGACAGTCCCCGTTGAGTCGATCCGGATGCAGAGTTGCTAGCGTGACGAAAGCAGTTCCTGGCAATATGATCAGGCGATCCGCACGCCAAGCACTGGTTCAGCAACACGCGACAATCCTTCTTGACGTGCCCAACCCGGTTACAATGATAGCATACCACTATAAATCTAGGGTCGACTGGAGTTGCAGGCTTCTTGAAATCGGTGGTCTGAGTCGGTCGGAGATCATTCTTTGGCGGCTCCTGCGGACGCTTGCCTGCCTGACGCGCCTTCTTCTGATTTGCGATCCGCTCCTGATTCTTCACAGCTACTAGGACATCCTCATGAGTGGTAAAAGTATTCCCGGACAGCACACTCTGGATGTCTAGGTCCAAGCCCTGTAGAAAACGATGTGCACAGTCCTCAGGTTCCTTCACCATAGCAGGGGCATATCGACTCAGCATAGTGAACTCTGCCTCGTACTCATCAACGGTCATAGTGCCCTGCTCCAGGTTGATGAAACGACTCTCCATCACTCGCTTCGCAGACTTGAGAAAATATTGGGCGTCAAACCTCTTGCAGAAGGTATCCCATGAAATCGGCTTGGTCAGCCTGGCCTCTTCCGCAGTCCACCAGCTGCGGGCATTATCTGTCAACTGCTTCCTGGCAAGCTCTACCCATTCATCTTTATTGATTCGAGCAAGGCCCAAATCATTCTCAGTGCTCTGACGCCACTCTTCGGCCGCTAGCGGGCCCTCTCGTCCGGAGAAGCTCTTCGGATGCATCTCTCTGAACTGCTTAGCTCCGGGCTCATAACGGGGTTGTGGTGCAGCTGGTGCAGCCTGGCGTCCTTGCTGGACCAGATGATGTTGAACCTCCAGCATATCTCTCATAACTCCAAGCATCTGTCGAATGTCGTCCTCTCCGGCTCCAGCAGTTCCGGATCCTTGTCGAGCGTTACGTCTTGCTGCCATGCTGCAAACAAACAAAGTAAACATTTGCGTACAAGATTTATCCAGACAGTCTAGTTAATAATGACATCTATGTTGTTCCGAGCATTTCGCAGAAAGCAGACCTGCATGTGCCACCACTAAAACCTGTCACGCCCCGCTTCCCATTATACTTGGGAGCGAGGACGTGAGCGGGCCCGCTTGGGCTGGAGCGGTGAGGCCCCGACCCAATAAGCGTCTGTGTATGACTACTTTGGCAGGTTCTTGCTCGCGAAAATTCGGAACAACAAAATAAAGTCATCATTATCATTTAACTTCCAGATTTACATGTACACAAGGAATTAAAAGGCCTAGCATGGCCATTACAACAGTTATAAAGAAATTACAACAACAATTATTAAAAGTTTCAGCAAGCTGCGTAGTGTCCGTCGTCTTCAGTAGTGGATCTCGTGCTCTTGGCTCTCTTGGTCTTCCTGCTTAATCTCCAAATGAACTCTTCGGTGAACTCTGCTCAAAACCTAACGTATATTTCACAAACAAGGAAATATACGTCAGCGAGGGTCGCTCGGCAAGATTTAAAAACGTTAGAAATAAAATGACCCTCGGCAAGATTTAATATAGTTCATAAAGTTTAGGGAAGAGAGGCACATTATGATTTCAAAAAGCTGATACATAGTAGCATGTAGAAACAAGAGGCATAACAATGTGTAGTGTGCGAGCAGTGAGCATGAGTAGTGTGGTGTGCACAGCAATAAGTATAACGGGTGTAGTGCGTACAGCAATATGTATAGCAAGTGTGGTGTGCACAACAATAGTCGTGACAGGTGTAATGTGTGTAGAAATATGTATAGCAAGTGTGATGTGCATAGCAATAGTCAATCGTGACAATAATCTTAGCAGTTTACTCCATAGCGTCAGCAGAGGTGAAGCGAGGGTGCATCAATCAATCAATGAATCTCCTATCTAGTGACAAGCCCAGTGTCTGAGGGGAGGTGACTAGCATCACACCCAAGTCAACGGGAGCTACCCGTGACTCTATACTCACCGACCCGGCCATGTGTCGGTCAAGTTCACCACTAGAGCGTAATCCAGCTTTCCAGCCTCTACTACACTAGACTACCCCACCCAAGTGTCCATAAGTCAATCCGTAGTTCAATGTTTGCCGTACGGTAAACATTCCGTAAATGGCCCGCGGCCCAATATCCGTAATGCACGAAGGCCCGTTATCCGTTAATTGCCCGAAGGCCCAATAGTCTGTAGTGGCCCAAGGCCCAGTATCACTTGTCGTTAGTTAGGGCGTTCATTTCACAACAATGGTAAAACAAGGAAGTGGAACTTTTACGTGCATCATTAAAATGACGATAACATTTGATAGGATGAACAACCCAAGCCATCAACAAACACATTACATCATTTCGAAGGTCAATAAACAACAAACGCACACACAAAATGGTTGTTCGACATCTTAGCGATACTCGTGATATCTTAAAAGTTCGTCCACGATAAAATTCTTACACTATTGAAAATTTGTAGAAAATAACATACTTGCAAGGGGTAAATACTTGCACCTTGAAAATTTGTAGAAAAATAGTATAGTTGCCTGATGCGACGCGATTTGGGTGCCCACGCGATCGTAAGATAGACACAGATCTATCTGCGAAATTGGGTTCGATGTCAAGCCAAAAGTTCTTAACTAAGAAAATAATATGACAGTAATACGTACTGATTAAACATCACCTATATTTACATCAAGTTATGGACTATCCTTTAAGCTAACCAATGTAATGGTCGGTATATGAAAATATAATATTAATCTGTGAGGCTAGGGTATAATAAACATGTTACTGTTCACCTATATATAGCCAAAGTTATAAAGAAATCATCTATACATAACCAAAGTTATAAAAGAAACCACAATGTTAGATTCAACTAACAAAATTATTTCCAAGGTTATAAAAGAACTAACCCATGACTATCTTCTGCTAAATATAACTGATTAACTGTTATAATAATAATAATAATAATAATAATAATAATAATAATAATAAACTTACTTATATTATCTCATCCCCCTCTTTCTTTCTCTGCCTCTCATGCTCTTTATTTTTTTTTGTGCGCAGGGACTCACGGTTGCCAAAAGAGGCGGCGGCAAACGGCGCTCCGGGTTCGAGCGGTCGGATCGGAGGTGGGGGCGGCTTCGGGCTCCGGGGCGCGACGGTTGCAGCGGCAAGGCTCCGGCGACGGGCGATCGAGGCGGAGGAGACGCGCGAGATTCTCGAAGGCAGTCGGCAATCAGTTCCCAGGCGGGCAGCCTTGACACGGGGCGGCGCAGATCAGGGGTTCGGGGACTTCGGGCGGCGTGATCGAGGCCAAGCGACGCAGATCGGGGCTGAGCGCGTCGAGGCACTGTGGGGCGGTGATCCGAGGGCGTTGGGCGGCGACGGATGCCAGACGACGGATCGGAGGCGGCTTCGGGCTCTGGGTGCAGATCGAAGGCGGGCGGGGGCTGTCGGCGTCAGATGTGGGATGAGGCGAGATCGGAGGTGAGGGGAGCGGCGGGTTGTAGGGATGTGGGGTGGAGATCGGTGTTGGGGGGGTTCCTCTGTTTAGAACAGAGGAAAGAGAACGAAACAGGGGAGATGGGTTCGGAGGGCTGGGCTCTCGGCGATCAGATGGGAGGTGACTGGGAGGAGCGGCTTCGGTTTCGGACGGAGGCAACGCCAGGGCGAGGAGGCACGGCGTGGTGGAAAAAGCTGCCGGAGGGAGGGGAGTGGCTTCACGGGGAGATCGTAGTCGGGGGTCGGAGGGGCCTAGGCGTTGGCCTTGGGTTGTTTTCGAAAGGAGGGAGAGGGCGTGGGCTGATCAGAGATGGTGGCGGCGCGGGGAAGATGATGGCCGAGGCTTGAAAATGGTGGGTGATGGCTAGATGCTACTGGAGGAGGACGGAGGCCGTGGTGGTGGTGGAGGGCTCGGTGTTGGGCTTGCCGTGAGATGGGGAGGGGGCCGTGGCTGTGTGTGGGCTTGTGAGGAGGAAGAAAAGGAGGAGGAGCAGCTGCGTGAATGGGGAAAGGAGGATGGCCGTGCGTGAAGAGGAGAAGGGGTTTGGGGCGCTCAGCGTTGAGGAGGAGAAGGCCGGCTTGGGTGATGTTGGGAAGATGAAGTCGGGGGCTTGGTTGCGTGAAGTAGGGAGATTATAGGAGGCGGCTGCTGCGTAGGGCTAGAGGAAAAAGTAGGGTTTAATATTTAATAAAAGGGAAGTAGGGTGCGGCTTAGGGTAGGCTAAGAATTGTTGAGGCAAAACCAAAAGGAGGCTTAGGGTTTGTTTTATTAGGAGGTAGAGCCTAGGTTTAAATAAAGGAGAATAAAAATAATCAGTAAATTTTAATAGGATTTAGCAAGGAAGGTTTTTGAAAATGGAAGTAATAATTATGGGAGAAATAATGGGCTAGCTAAAATATGGAAAGATTTGAATTATAGTATTTAATAGGTTTAAACAAGGGAATAAAAGCTATTTTAATTAGGTTTAAAAGGATTTATAAAAGGAAGTCTTTTCAAACATCCAAAAGTTTTAAATTTCGAATTTTGAATGCAAAAAAATTGAATTATTTAAAAAATTATTTATAAGGAATTTTAGAGCTATTTAATTAGGTTTAAAAGGGTCTTGAAAAAATGGAAGGCTGCTTTGAAATTTAAATTTTAAAAAACAAAGTTCAAATTCGAAATTCGAATTCGAAAATCTAAACTAATTAAAAAGATATTTTTAAAATAATTATACGAGGAATTTATTAGTAGTTTAAAATTAATCATGATATTAATGAGAAAGTAGAAGTGAATATGGGTACTGGGATAGAACATCTAACAACGGATACGGAAAAAGGATGAAGAAGAAGAATACGGAAGGAATTCGGATAGTGGTAATGATAAAAACCGGTCTTTACAGCTCATCTTCATCACCAGGAGGCCTTCGCTTTGTCGAGGCTACCCATCGGCGGGCCGACGCGAAGATCCGCACGTCCCTCACCGAGCGACCCCGCCTTCAACCGATCCTGGAGGTTGTCATCCTGCCGAGGCTACCCCGCGGCCTGCCGAAGAACAGAACCGCGCCTTCACGCTCAAGCGAACGCGCCATCGGCCGACCCCGCGGGTCATCTCCTTCTCACAAGACAGCCACGACAACACGGGGGTCCCGTGTGTCCCCTTTTGACCGCGTTAACCCCACACCCTCCATACTATCGCTTTGCAGGGAAAATTCACCCGTAAACAGGTTACTATAGAACCTAAGAGTTCATATACATCTATATATTAAAACATGTAGGGATCGTCTAACCCTTGCAATACTAACAACACACACTAAGAGGGGGGTGAATAGTGTAATGGCAATAAAATTGTCCAATTAAAATTTAACTTGCAAATGCAGAATTATAAATGCAAGAGGAATTAAAAGGCACAATTAATCCAAACGCAAACACAAAGATTTACCCTGGTTCCCCAAACTTTGGTACATCCAGCCATACCAATATTCACTATAATCCCACACAGAGAAGTGAATACAAATCTCACAAGGAGATACCCCACAAAGAGGATTTATGTCCTACACAAGGACCCAACCAATCCTACACAAGGATCAAGACTCCCACACAGAGAATCACTAACTCCCACTCAGAGAATTAGGTTAGCCCTACGCTAGGACACTAGAACTCCCACAAAGAGAGTTAATTCCCACAAAGAGAATTCCCTAGTCCCACAAAGAGACAACCTCTCACAAAGAGAGAAACTCCCACAAAGAGAGTATCCTAATCCAATGAAGAGAAATAAGAAAACAAATTACACCATGTAAAGTAAATACTCTTACCTATGCCTTGAGATGCTTACTCATGAATGAATTCCAGGCATGGAAGAGGATCTCCAAGTGTTGGAATATGCTTGAGAGCACTTGGATGATTTTCCTTGAGCTGGACTTCAATGCATGAAGAGAGATGAATGCTCAATAGAGGGAAATGAGGGAGCTTGAGAGTGGCTTAAAGATCTCTTGAGATTTTCAATAGAATCAAGAGTAATCAAGAATCAATCAAGAAGTTTAAGCAAAGCTAGCACACTCATATATATAGGAATCCTATATCAAACCCAAAAACCCAAAGAAACAGCCAAATAAACAAATCTGCAACGGCTAGAAACTGGGTGAAAACGACAAGAACAGTCGACTGATGATCAAAAGATAGTCGACTGATCAACGGCTAGAAAATATCCAACGGCTATAATCTGAGCCAGGACAGTCGACTTAAGAAGACAATACAGTCGACTGATAAACAGGATATGTGCCTGTTAATCCTTCAGCAGACGACTACTGCAGGGGATGGATCGAAACAGAGAGCTGCACTCTTTCTCCAATTCTTCGCACAGGCGACTGGTGTTAATACTACAGTCGACTGTCAAATAGTCAGGCGACTGTATATTCTTCATCAGTCGACTACTGTAAAAAATGGAGAGAAGACAAAGAGATGCAGTGATTGCTCTTACGCTAGACAGGTGACTGTTGGCCAATTCCCAGGCGACTGTAAGTATACAGAAGACTGTGAACAGATCGACAGATGACTGTGCGTAAAGCTCAAGTTTGAGTCAATTGAAATGTTGACTTGAGATGTGCATATTAGGCGACTATAGAAGGATCTACAGGCAACTGGTAATCACCCAGTCGATTGTGTTTCCTTCATCAGGCGACTGACGGAAAGCCAGAGACTCCAAATGAGTCTTTGGACAGAGTGAACCTATTGGGTTGGATTCTATGATAATCCTAAGGTTCACTAAGATGGTTAAATGCATATGCATGAAAAGTAAACCATCTAGCAAGGCATTACAATAACCTAGACTCAAAAGAGAGAGAAAGCAATAAAGTAAATTACATGGATTACAATGCTTTCCTTAGAGTCTAAGTCTTCAATCTTGATGTCTTGATTGCTCTCCACCATCTCCAAGCTTTGGCACTCCTTGAGTCCAAACTTTGGCCCTTCTTCACTTGATGTCCATCCTTACACCAAGTGACTAGTCTCCAAGAAAGATATCCTTGAAATAAACTGAGAGACTAAAACATGAGATTCATTAGCAACAACATAATGTTGTGATCATCATCAAAATAAGATTGGTATGAAACACCAATACTCAACAATCTCCCCCTTTTTGATGATGACATACATTATGTAAATCATAAAGAATTAAAGCACAATGCTAATGATCTCCCCCTACTTATATGCACCAATTACATAATGAGCTATACAAAGGTAAATACTCATAATACCAATAAAAACATGGTGACATATAATAGGCATGGATTACATAAACCAATTGCAACGAATAAAAGCATGCACACATGAATGGTTTATCTAATCCCTTATATCTCTCCCTATAGAGATATTTCTCCCCATATGCATATGTATATATCACTCCCCCTATGATTACATAATGCATATATCTCTCCCCCTTGACATCGTCAAAAAGGTGGACATCAAAAATATCCCCCTTTGTCATCTTAACCAAGATGTGACAATATGCAAAAAAAGAAAGATATGTATGATACCAAATTTAAAAATTTAGTGGGTATCAATTCACTATCCTATGCTCCCCCTAGATCATAGAAATGGTCAACTTTTGACTTTTAGGATCAAATCCCAATTATAAGAAATGGAGCCATGGGCCAAAAAAGTGTATCAAAGCAATAGATATGGAAAAATCAAGCTTCAATGATACACAAGGATATTGCCAAAAACAATGAGACATGAAACATGTTGGCAATAAACAAGAGGTTTGGTTTGAGACCCAAAATAACCAAACGTAAATAATGATCTCAAAAAAATCTCCGAAATGAGAGTTAAAATATGTCTTAAAATATTTTAAACATATAACATATTAACTCCCCTATTGACATACACATGGATCAAAAAAATGCATGTATGTCAATAAACCCCAAGGACCCCATTTTCATGAAAAGAAATAAATTTGAAAATATTTTCAAAATCATGAAACACACACAATCAATGGGTATGCTTAAAATAAACATAGAAACACAATACACATGCAATATGCATATGCGTGAGGAACCTAAACATTATGTAACCAAACCCAAGAGGAGTTTGATTTCCTAACGTAATCACACGAGGTAATCACATCCCTAACTAGAGAGTTGATGTAACTATCTCTCTCTTGCACACTAACTTTAGTGGGAATCCATAATCTCAAGGATTTCCTAGGCAAGGGTTTTGCCTTTGCAAGAGGGAAGGATGTGGCATGCTTAGGTGTAGAAACAAATTTCTTAGCATGCAAAGAATGAGAATTTTGCTTCTTAGCAAAAAATGAAGATTTTTCATTCTTTCTCATTATCTTGTGATCTACATGCTTCTTGTTGGTGTTCTTGTTGTACAAGAAAGCATGGTGATTCTTCTTAGGTGCTTGAGCAATATTTCTTGTATTTGCACCATAAGAGGAATTAGAGGTGGGTTTGGGAACCACATTTTGAATATAACCCAAACCTCCTCTATGATTTGTCGGATGTTGTTTCCAACAAATCGTGGAGTGAATCCCTAGAATACACAAAGCTTATGAGCTTCCGGGATTCCTCTTCACATTTCAACGTAAGTTGTTGAATGTGAGCATCTAAGCTAAGGTTTTGAGCAAAGAGTTTTTCATTAGAAAGGCTCAATTCCTTAACTTGAGAGAGAAGTGGGTCTCTCTCACAACTGTCATACGCATGCTTTTCATCATGAATATTTTCACTAGAAGATTCTAAATCATGCACCCTACTCATAGCATTATCAAGTTTAGCTTTCATTTCTCATATGAGTCGATGCACTTACTTGTCAAATTGGAGGCCACATTTAGGCGGTATTCAAGCTCCTCATAGGATGGCTTTTCCTCCTCGGCTTCCTCATCACTTTTCTCCTCGCTTGAGCTTGATGAAGACTCTTCCCCATTAGCCATAAAGCAACTTTCTTTTTTGGAGTTGAGCCATGTCTCTATCTCTTCATTGCTAGAGTTAGATGAAGTTGATGAAGAATCATCAAAGGCAACGAAACACCTTTAATCGAGCTCCTTGTCATCCTCTTCTTCATCATTAGATGTGTCCCCATCGGAATCATCAAATGTGCCGATAAGTCCATTCTTTTGGTTCTTGGCCTCGGACTTGGCTTTCCAATGTTTCTTCCCTTTACCCCTATAGGTATCTATGATGGGTTTGGAAGGACATTCGGTAGCCACATGACCTATTCCACTGCAGTTGAAACAAACCAACTTATTAGATTGTGAGGCAAACTTAGATGAAGACATACCTTGATTATCCTTACGGAATGCCTTGAAATTCTTGAATTGCTTAGCAAGCTCGATGTAGTCATCGTCGCTAAGATCTTCTTCATCTTCACTTGGAGCTTCTTGTTGGAACTTCTTTTTCCACTTGAAAGACTCATTCTCAACATGAAGAGCAACGCCCTTTTTCTTCTCGGGCTTGATTGACTGGATCTCTTCCTTATGTTGAAGTAGCACTTCATGAGAGATCTCCAAAGTATGCCAAATACTATTGGCCGATTTGCACATGGAGATGCGATCGAACTCATCCGGAGTGAGGGCGCAATGGAGAACACACGAAGCCCTAGCATTGACTTTGATCATGTTCTTCTCCGCTTTAGTTCTCAAGGCCGCGGGTGAAGTAGGCTCCTCGAAAGGTGACTCTGTTATGTCCCAAAGGTCGTGACTCTTCAAGTAGACCATCATCCTGATCTTCCAACTCGGGTAGTTGGTTCCGTTGAAGAGCGGGGGTCGGACGGTAGAAAGACCTTCTTCATGAGGCACGGATGTAGCGTTGAATGCCATCGTTACAGTATGCTTTAATCTCACTCTGATACCAATTGTAGGGATCGTCTAACCCTTGCAATACTAACAACACACACTAGAGGGAGGGTGAATAGTGTAATGGTAATAAAATTGTCCAATTAAAATTTAACTTGCAAATGCGGAATTATAAATGCAAGAGGAATTAAAAGGCGCAATTAATCCAAACGCAAACACAAAGATTTACACTGGTTCCCCAAACTTGAGTACATCTAGCCACACCAATATTCACTATAATCCCTCACAGAGAAGTGAATACAAATCTCACAAGGAGATATCCCACAAAGAGGATTTATGTCCTACACAAGGACCCAACCAATCCTACACAAGGATCAAGACTCCCACACAGAGAATCACTAACTCCCACTCAGAGAATTAGGTTAGCCCTACGCTAGGACACTAGAACTCCCACAAAGAGAGTTAATTCCCACAAAGAGAATTCCCTAGTCCCACAAAGAGACAACCTCTCACAAAGAGAGAAACTCCCACAAAGAGAGTATCCTAATCCCACGAAGAGAAATAAGAAAACAAATTACACCATGTAAAGTAAATACTCTTACCTATGCCTTGAGATGCTTACTCATGAATGAATGCCAGGCATGGAAGAGGATCTCCAAGTGTTGGAATATGCTTGAGAGCACTTGGATGATTTCCCTTAAGCCGGACTTCAATGCATGAAGAGAGATGAATGCTCAATAGAGGGAAATGAGGGAGCTTGAGAGTGGCTTAAAGATCTCTTGAGATTTTCAATAGAATCAAGAGTAATCAAGAATCAATCAAGAAGTTTAAGCAAAGGCAGCACACTCATATATATATGAATCCTATATCAAGCCCAAAAACCCAAAGAAACAGCCAAATAAACAAATCTGCAACGGCTAGAAACTGGGTGAAAACGACAGGAACAGTCGACTGATGATCAAAAGACAGTCGACTGATCAACGGCTAGAAAATATCCAACGGCTATAATCTGAGCCAGGACAGTCGACTTATGAAGACAATACAGTCGACTGATAAACAGGACAGGCGCCTGTTAATCCTTCAGCAGACGACTGCTGCAGGGGATGGATCGAAATAGAGAGCTGCACTCTTTCTCCAATTCTTCGCACAGGCGACTGGTGTTAATACTACAGTCGACTGTCAAATAGTCAGGCGACTGTATATTCTTCATCAGTCGACTACTGTAAAAAATGGAGAGAAGACAGAGAGATGCAGTGATTGCTCTTATGCTAGACAGGCGACTGTTGGCCAATTCCCAGGAGACTGTAAGTATACAGACGACTGTGAACAGATCGACAGACGACTGTGCGTAAAGCTCAAGTTTGAGTCAATTGAAATTTTGACTTGAGCTGTGCATATCAGGCGACTATAGAAGGATCTACAGGCGACTGGAAATCACACAGTTGGTTGTGTTTCCCTCATCAGGCGACTGACGGAAAGCCAGAGACTCCAAATGAGTCTTTGGACAGAGTGAACCTATTGGGTTGGATTCTATGATAATCCTAAGGTTCACTAAGATGGTTAAATGCATATGCATGAAAAGTAAACCATCTAGCAAGGCATTACAATAACCTAGACTCAAAAGAGAGAGAAAGCAATAAAGTAAATTACATGGATTACAATGCTTTCCTTAGAGTCTAAGTCTTCAATCTTGATGCCTTGATTGCTCTCCACCATCTCCAAGCTTTGGCACTCCTTGAGTCCAAACTTTGGCACTCCTTGAGTCCAAACTTTGGCCCTCCTTGAGTCCAAACTTTGGCCCTTCTTCACATGATGTCCATCCTTACACCAAGTGACTAGTCTCCAAGAAAGATATCCTTAAAATAAACTGAGAGACTAAAACATGAGATTCATTAGCAACAACATAATGTTGTAATCATCATCAAAATAAGATTGGTATGAAGCACCAATACTCAACAAAACACAACTATTTTTGAATTCTAGGGCTGATTAGGACAAGAGAAAGAGTGCTTAGGATTTGTTCTTGAATAATGAAAGGTTGAGATAAGTTTTGAAAAAGTTTTGGGAGGAATCAATTTGATTGGAAAGCTCAAAATTTTGAAAGTGCTCCACATTTCAACAAACAATTGGCCCCACCAACAAACCCGGTTTTGTAAGTTACAAGTAAAACCATGTTTCTCTCGAGTTAAGTGGGTGTTTGAAAATAGAGTATATTATTTTTATTCTCACTAAATTTAATCAGATTGGATGTTTGTAAATCCCAACCTCACAAATAATGTTCACTTTCAATGGCTGAAGCTTATACATCTAAACCTCATCAAACCACGAATAAGGGAGTTGCTATGTTAACACACCTAATTGCAACTGAAAATTATTGTTTTGTCTTATTATTTTATAATTATTTGTTCATTTCCCATTCCACTGTCCATTTTTGTTCGTTTAAATTTAGCCCGCGTCGAAACTATATTTTTGTTCGTTTAACTTTTGGAGGGGAAATAAGTTTTAGGGACAACAAAGAATTTGAGGGGATATCTTAAATGAACCGTGCCCGAGGGCACGCATCTGCGCCGAAGCTAAATTTTTGTTAGTTTAAATTTTGGAGTGATAAATAATTTTTGGAGAGAACAAAGATTTTGAGGTGATATCTTAAATGAACGCGCCTGCGCCGAAACTAAATTTTTGTTCGTTTCAATTTTGGAGGGGAAATAATTTTTGAGCCGAACGTGCTCGCGTCAAAGCTAAATTTTTGTTCGTTTATATTTTGGAGGGGGATAATAATTTTTGGGGAGAACAAAGACTTTGAGGAGATATTTTAAAAGAACCATGCCCGAGTACATGGGCCCGCGCCGAAGCTAAATTTTTGTTCGTTTAAATTTTGGAGGTGGAAATAATTTTTGGGGAGAACAAAGATTTTGAGGGGATATCTTAAATGAACCGTGCCCGAGGGCACATGTAATAACTAATTCAAGTATATAATCTGTTTATATAATAAATAGTGTAGTATGTATATAATGAGTTAGATTTAAGGTTATTTTAATTGGTTGAGAGAAGTTAGCTTAATAACAGGATTTCGACCTCGTAGATAGACACGTCCCTCGTTGCGATCACCTGGTCACCTAAAATTGTCAAAGCAGGCAAGTGAACATTTTTGCATGTCTTGTAACCGTTGCATTTAACTTTTGAACTGAGATATTCTAATATGCAAGTTGTGCCTTTTCCACGTCTTAACTACCGTTTCATCTCTAATTGCATATGTTTACTTCTGGTGCATCACAAGATATAGATATGTGAGTGTGTGTGCGTGTGGACATGTTTATAGTAATTGATGGATGCATTGTAATGTGGCAGAAGGTAAATTATTGAACATGTAGCTTGTTTGGCAAATTATTGAACATGTGGCCTGTTTGGCAAATTATTGAACATGCGGCCTGTTTGGCAAATTATTGAACATGCGGCCTGTTTGGCAAATCATATAACAAAATGGCCTGTTTGGCTTACTCTGGCTTGTGCCAGCACTATAACTCCTGATGGCTCGGTTGGCCATATCTGGCTCGTGGTCCAGACAAAGTACACTTGGGGTGGGGTTAGGTTCCCGGGCACTAGCCGGTAGTAAACGGGTCGTCTTCGGGGGCACTTGAAGGTGGATTCACTTACTAGCCGTCTAACGACAGTGGCTTTAGTCACGAACTTGCACACACACTATGGAATTGATTGAGATGGATATACGGACGTGTTAACATATAAAATTGCCACAGCTTTCCTTTAATTAGTCTGCCAACTGTTTAACATTTAAAACTGCTGTTGTTTTCCTTTTAATAGAAATTCCATGTTATTGCCTTTAATAAAATTGCCATGCTGGTTACCTTGCACACTACACTTGCCATGCCACTGCGTCGCACACTACACTTGCCATGCCACTGCGTCGCACACTACACCTGCCATAATTATTACTTTGCACATTACGCTGCCATGCTTTAATTTTTGAAATCATATTATGTTATGTTAATGATTTTGAAACTTTGCCGAGGGTCATACTTTCTTAACTTTCTAAATCTTGCCGAGCGACCCTCGCTGACGTATATTTCCTTGTCTTGTGAAATATACGTCACGTATTAGACAGATTTGCAGGAGAGCGAGCCTAGAGACTGAGCAGGTTGACCAAGAGTGCCTTGCCGCTAAGTTCCCTCACTGAAGAGCAATGTTCCTTCGCAGCGTCTTTGTACTTGTTGTTTCTTCCAAAGTTTGTACGTGCTTTATGACACACGCCCTTCCCATGCTTCCATTATTGTAATCCTTTTGAGACTTGAGATTCTAATAAAATATTTATATGTGTTGTTGAGTTTGCATGCAAGAATCTGCAAGGATGTTATAACACAGACGCTTATTATGCTTAAACCAAGGAGGAAGGAAAGAAAAAGTATCTCCTTCTTGTTTTAAGCACATGCAGACCCGCTCGCGTCCTCGCTCCCAAGTATAATGGGAAGCGGGGCGTGACATTTATTATTAGATACTTAGAACCTCTTACGGGGGACGCATTTAAGCCATGTCTTGATGACTGTGAATTCGATGAGAAATCATTTCCAAAACTAGGCACACAGTCTAAGAAGCCTGATGCTTCTGAGACCATTTCTTGGGACAATAAGTCTTTGTCCCTTTATGATCTACGTACTAATCTATGTGAAGATGAGATCCTAAAGATCCTTCACATTCAGAACACAGTACACCTACTACCAGATAAAATTACGGACAACCAGAAGATTGTTCGTTTACACGTCCCTGCTGCCAACACGCCAGCTAGGATTGACATCCCCAAAGATGGTTGCAATCCATCGACAGCATAATTGGCTGTACCTCAATTGAAAAGAGGATGTCCGCCAGGTTCAAAAGATAAAGTTCTTCGAAAGAGGAAGATTCCTGGAGATAATAAGATGATCCCTCCACAGGATGCTGAGCTCAGACCAACGACCTCTCCTCTCCTTATTTTCCCTGCAGAGGAAACAATAGGAGAAATATCATTAAATTACGTACATACTGGAGAGGTACTGGACAGACATAGCACATTCGTCGATGACGATTTTGCGTTCGTTATTGCCGTTTACGTCGCTGAATACGACGATGACGTCGAACCACGATCTCTAGAGGAATGTAAACGCAGAGTTTATTCGCCAAAGTTGGACGAGGCAATAAGAGTAGATCTGGACTCACTCTTGAAACGTAAAGTCTCTGGACCAGTAGTCCAAACACATGTAGGTGTTAAACCTGTGGGATATAAGTGGGTCTTCATCAGAAAAAGAAATGAAGAAAATGTAATCATACGCTACAAGGCACGCCTTGTAGCACAGTGATTTTCCCAAAGGCCGGGGATTGATTATGAAGATACATATTCCCCAATCATAGATGCGATCACTTTCCGATTCTTGCTTAGCCTGTCATCTCTGGAAAGCCTAGAAATGCAGCTCATGGACGTTGTGACTACATATCTATATGGCGATATAAATAAAGAAATCTATATGAGACTTTCAGATGGGTTTAATTTACCCCCAGAGATGAAAGAGAGACCTCGGGACGTCTTCTCGGTAAGGCTTCAAAGATCATTATATGGTCTCAAGCAATCCGAAAAATGTGGTATAATAGACTAAGTGTTTTCCATGCACAACAAGGATTCACAAACAATGAAGTCTGCCCGTGTATCTTTATCAAAAGAATGGAAACGTGATTTGTCATCGTCATAGTATATGTGGACGACTTAAATCTCATAGGATCTTCTGCAGAGATCAATGAGATATCTGAAAGCCTAAAACATACCTTCGAAATGAAAGACCTAGGCAAAACAAGGTATTGTCTTAGCTTACAGATTGAACACCTACGAGGTGAAATCCTGTTACACCAATCAAACTATACATGGAAACTTCTAAACAAGCTTTGAATGGAAGAATGTCATCATTTAAGTACTCCTATGGTCATGAGATCACTAGATATTCATAAGGATCTCTTCCGGCTGCTGGAAGAGGGGGAGGAGTTACTGGGTTCTGAAGTACACTACCTCAGTCCATTGAAGCACTTCTATATCTGGCGAACTGCACGCGTCCCGATATAGCGTTCGCAGTTAATCTACTTGCCAGACATAGTGCTGTGCCTACAAAGAGCCACTGGAATGGAGTAAAGCATCTTATATGCTACCTCCAGGGTTCGATAGATCTGAGACTATACTACCAGAGAGGTTCTTCCTCCCAGTTACTTGGTTATGCTGATGCAGGTTACCTATCTGATCTCCACATAGCAAAATCACAAACTGGCTTTGTGTTTACCTACGGAGGGACTGCTATCTCATGGAGATCGGTAAAGCAAACCAATACAGCAACATCATCCTACCATGCTGAACTCATTGCGATCCACGAAGCAAGCACAGAGTGTTTTTGGCTTCGCTCCGTCGTCCAACATATCATTGATGCCACTGGCCTGAAGACTGGTGATCTTGAGCCCACTGTCGTGTTTGAAGATAACACTTCATGCATAGCACAACTCAAAAAGGGCTACATCAAAGGCGACAGAACGAAACACATTTCTCCCAAATTCTTTTGGAAACACGATCTACAGAAGAACGAGGAGGTCAAAATTCAGCAGATCCAGTCCTGCAATAACTTAGCTGATCTGTGTACTAAATCTTTACCGAGATGTATTTTTGTAAAACTTGTAAAAGGAATTGGTATGAGACAGCTGAAAGACATACAAGCCTGAAGCTTGTACAGATAAGGGGGAGTAACCTGTGCGTTACACTCTTTTTCCTTAAGCTGTTGGTTTTTCCCACTGGGTTTTCCACAGCTAAGGTTTTAACGAGGCAAACATGATTACTCTGGATCCAGAAGTATCCACCTCCTTAGCATTATAAGCTAAGACCAAAGTAATGGATGGATAAGGGGGAGTGTTATGAATGAGGGAGTGCCATCTTTATCCCCCCATTACTCCCCATCAAGCTTACTAATGGGGACCTTTGGTATCACATGTCCCTTGGCATTCTACTATGATGAATAAATAAAGAACCATGGCTTTGTGCCATGGTGACTCATTCTCTTGATTTCCAAGAATGAGGTTAAAATAGAGGTGGCAAACGGGTCGGGAAAAACTGTACCCGAATCCGGGTTGGGGTTGCCAAACCCGTACCCGACCCGACCCGGGATTTTAAATTTTTCAACTAAAATTTATTTTTGAAATGAAAACCGCCTTTATCCAGGCTTGAAACTGTAGGAAGATATATGCCCATAAGGCAATTTATCTTGATTATACGTCTTGTTCATACCGTATATGGTACGTATTATTCTAGGTATAAAAAGATTTGTAATAATATACTTAGATAATATCCATAGACTTATAGTTAGGTCCTTACATATCTAGATGAGATCTCGATTATGAGTAAGCAAGTGACCGAATAGAAACGTAAGTCTTAAACGGTTCGTGATCATAGATGTGTCGAGAACTGGATATCGACACATCGGATAGATCACTGTGTCTTCGTCTTGCCTTCGGGTAATGATGATCTCATAGTCATTCGACTTAGCGAAGTCGGAGACAAGACACAGGTGCTCATTAGAGAATGAGTTCACTGAACGACCAAGTTAGAGTTATTAAATGGTTAACTTTAATGATCTGTCTTTAATAACTCTAGGGTGATGATAGGTTAGTTGATCCTTAAGACCTGAAGTCATCTGTACCAACCTGTGAGCGGACGGTGTAGCTTAGACCCATGATTTAGCTTCGAGGACCAGTCCTGATGAAAGATCTTAGGTTGGGTTGCACCTGAAGCTCACAAGGTGAGTAAGTGACTAAGATGGGATTCGTCACTTCCATTAAAGGGAAGTTAGTGTTATAAGCTCAGTACGGTCTTTATGTTAATCCTCGGCTGGGGTACGTTGCAAGTAGTACAACGTGTATACAATAAAGACCGCCGTATACTGATCAATGTTGTCTAATAGGGTTGACAGTAAACCATACCCTAGGCCAACAATAACACAGTCTTGACGAAGGGATTTTAGCTAACGGAATTCATCACTGACACGGCCAATGCAAACCCTATGACACTTTTGTCAAAGGGTCGATCACGTTATGATGACTCTGAAACAGGGACGACAGCTACTGCTCGTAGTGACCGTCGTCTAGGGGTTTCGAGCCCCAACCTGTAGTAAGGTCAGGCTGTAGGGTCTCACACCGAGTAGTGCTCGTCTCTTAGTAATAGGAATATAGAATAGAGAGAAATGTCATTTGATGATATTCACAAGTTAAGTTGTGAAAGTTAGTCGCATTAGCAATAGGGACACAACGTTGCATTAGATGCTAACTTTGACTAAACGTGTTGTAAATTAGTTACAACGAATTTAGTAGGAGCAAACTTGTTGGAAAAGGTTACCTGGATGACGGGATCGTCCCGGTCTAAACACAGGTTCAAACCGCGTCCAAATTGGAGCTCAAACGAGCCCAGAAACGCAGAAAGAGTTCAAGGGGAAGTGGGTTAGACCCACTGGGCCAAAAGGCCCATGTGCAAAGGCAAACGGGCGTGACCCGCTGTAGCAGTGGGCATGGCCCGCTGTGTGCAGCGGGCGGGCGCCCGCTGCACAGCGGGCCAGCGCCCGCTGATGCAGCGGGCACGGCCCGCTGCACGCAGCGGGCGGGCGCCCGCTGCAAGCGGGCGCAGCCCGCTGCTACAGCGGGCCCGCGCCCGCTGTTGCAACGGGCGCAGCCCGCTGCAGCAGCGGGCGGGCGGCCCGCCCTTGCCCCCTTGGGCGGGCGCGCCCGCTAAGTCTAGCGGGCGCGCCCGCAACTTAAGTCAAATTAGGGTTTTTGTAAACCCTAATGACGGCTACGAATTTTGTGTAAATTGCTAAACTTTGAGCAATTGTTTGAGGGGTCAAACGAAGTCGAAATTCGTCACCGTCAGTTCCTACGCGTTCACCATTCCAAGCTTTTCTGATTGATAGCTTGTTTGGTGTCTGAAGTTTAGTATGTGAGGAGAATTAATTCGTTAAATTTGACTTTGTGAAAGGCTAACTTTAAAGTTGAAATTAAGCCAAATGACTTAATTTGTTTTTCTCTTCATGGGGATTGTCCCACATTGCCCGCAACGAGAAGTTGAGTGCTCACTCCCTATATAAATAGGGGTGCACTCTCCTCGTTGAAAAACACACCAGTCAACGATCGAGTAGCTCCAGAATTTTAGAGCAGGCTCGATCGGCGACTAAATCTCTCTCTCTAATTTTCCTATTCTCCGGAGTAGTCCTAGCACGACTACGAAGGGGGTTTGGATCTGATCCAGACGTCTAAGACGCGGGTTCTTCTCAAGTGAAACTTTCTACCGCGTGTGATCGGCTCGGAGGCGAAAGTGGCTCGGGCGGATCGGTGCGAGGGTGCGAGGCGGCTCAGGGAGATCGGGTCAACGCGGCTCGGCTACGAGGAGCTTCTCAAGACGGTGCGGTACATCTTGCCTGCTCCAGGGCCAAGATTCCGGGTATGTGGTTAAGTGTTTTTTAGCGTAATTTTTAATTAGTCGCTTAGTGTAGATCCTTCTTGGGGTGGTCAGACCCACTCCAAGTCGGCATAGATCGGGCTAGGTTCTGGCTCCCCAGAGCCTAGCTAAATAGTTTAGCTAGTGTAGAAATACGATTTCTGGTTTTTCCGCTGCGCTTTTGTGCCTCCGTGGTCCATCCGACTTAGGACGGATACGGATCCGAGCTCTGGGGGTCCGCCAAAACCCCAACAGAAACCGCAACCAACAACTGCTCAATCAAGCGCACTAACCAACTGTGCTATGAATTTCTTGTGCGTTTGTAAGTATTTTAATGTTTAAATAGCATTTCTACTTGCTATTACAAAGTTTAAATCAAAAAACATGATGCGGGAGCCTGGAATCGAAACCGCGACCCCCTTCTAAACTCACTCAACAACTCAATCCCACTAACCAAAGTGCCAAGTTACTAAGCTGTTATACTTTTATTATATTAATATATATATATATATATATATATATATATATATATATATATATATATATATATATATATATAATGTTAAACGGGTAGAATTCGGGTCAAACGGGTTGACGGGTCAAACCCGTATCCGACCCGGATTTTATCCGGGTCGGTCGGGTTGACCTGAATCCGACCCGATCCGGTTTGGCCCCTATCCATACCCGGCCCAAGAGGTCGGGGTCGGGTCGGTCGGATCGGGTCCATTTTGCCACCCCTAGGTTAAAATGTATTATTTAGTCCATACGGGTCGGGTCCGGGTCATATATAGACCCTCAGAGTCATCACCCCTTCGATCTTTTTCCCATTAGATTCTTTCGGGCACCAGATCACTCTGCTCCATCTCTCACTCGATCGGTGAAAGAAATTGGGAATTACTACATCGATTTAGAGAGTAACTGAAGTGGATCGGATAAAGGATTTGGTCGAATTCATGTAAGGTCGGAGGAAGATGAAAGCGGAGGGAGGCGATTCCGCCGTTGAGATCAAGGCTCATGTTGAATTAGGGTTTCTCTTGGGAACTTTTAGGGTTTTCAGGTTTTACAGTGATGTGAGCTGTGAGCTTGCAGGGATTTTCGGTGGGATCTTTGGAGGTGATATAGGTGATATAATACAAAGTGTGAAAGGGTAAGGACCCCTTCAACTCACTTCTTGGTTTTTAATGTTTAGAATTTGTTAATTGTATCGTATCTTTGTATTTCTCATGATTACTCATGTTGTTTTCTCTACTACCAATATACTGGGAAACTGTGAAAACATCCTAAACATTTGTAGATGTTAGAGTTGGTTTCATAAACTCTTGCTTTTTAGGGCCTGTTCTTTTGGTGGAGTGAGATGCCTCCATTTCGGCACTATTCATGCTACTGTAGCTGGTTTTTTCTCGCTTGGATTCATTTCGCTTGTTCGATTGGTTCATTTGGGAGATGAGATTACTTGCCTCGTTGGCTTCTACGTGGCTGCTTGCTGGTTGCGACTTGCTCAACTTTGTAATCCCTGGGTTTTGCGGGGATAACGCCAGGATTCCTGCCTTTGTGGGTCCGACTTGGTGTTATCATCTCACACGAGGCTTCGCTGCCTCTCCACCTTCGCTGCCTCTCCATTCGCATTTTTTTGAGCAAAACCTAAAATTTCTATAGCGGCCGCTGGCTGATTTTCTGTTGCCTTCTTATGTTGCCGAAGGTGATCCACTGCGAGATCGCGTCGGGAGTGCCCTAGGCTACTTGATCTTGCTGTCAGTGAGGGGTGTTTTGATGGAGGCCAAAAGTTCAACAAGTTGATTTCACCAACAATGGCAGAGATCAGAAAGAAATTTATTACTAAAAGAGAGGAAATTACAGAGTAAAAGGAATAAAGCAAAAAAACTAGAGAAATTCTCATTCAATCAATCGATAATCCCTTCTCTTCTCTCAGTAGTATTTATACTCCCAATTCTCTAACAAACATCCTCCATCTGGTGAGCTGTCTACACGTGGATGAGCTGTTCGCACGGGGCCGTTGCAGCGGCTAACAAATGGGTGACGTCAACAATATTCGCAAGGAGGCCGGAGAAGAAGAATGCCTCGCAAATTCGCTGAGTTGAGATGCCTTCAGCAGCGCCTCAAATTGAGTTCTAACCATCCCTCCCTCTTAAAACCGGCCTTGACCTCATGGTCGAGGAACGCTTCACTTCTTCCCAAGGTTCCAGTCTTCCTCATCAATTGATGAACGCCAAATGGACCTCAACATTTTCTCCATATGGCTTCCCAGATGTACCAGTGTCTCCTTTGTCGAATGAAGTTGAAGGATAAATTGGTGAGAGTTATGAAGAGCGGAAGCTTTGTGCGCATGGCAATAGCTTCCCCACCTTGCAGTGAATCCATTTTGTGATGTATACCCAAATTCCCTCCCCCTGGATCAAAGCAAATGGGCTTTAAGTCCCATAAACATCGATATTTTATCAGTATAACCCCAGTTTTGGGTTTGGCTGTAAGATCTGGATCATATGCATACTTATTCCCCATAAAAAACAGTTGCTGGGGTTTCAAGTCCTGAGAAAAATTTAGCAGATACTTCTCAGTCCAAATGCTGATTTCAATAAATTGCTTGGAGACCTGGAAGTCACCCCACAAAGTCATAATCGGCTTATTAACTCTTACAGTTTCCACTTGATTCTCTTTTTTGTCATCTCCTTTTATCAAATACATATAAGAATGGAAACTCCCAGGATGGTCGAGAATTCCTTGACAAAGTAACTGAAGCTTCAGAACTTCACTCAACCCCTCTTTTAAGATCAAACTTCCCATTCCACGCCATCTTCCAACTTCAGTTTTCCCAGACCTTGAATTTATAGTTCCAACAGTAACTTTACCTCCCAATAGATGTGGGACATTTTCAGCTTGAATTTGTATTGGAATGGAAGAATCTCTTAAAAGACCATATAGTATATAGTCACACTGGCTATTATTTATTGCCTCAACAATATTATCAATTCCTGGGGGGTTTGCTTCTAGGACCCCTATCCCCCGTCCAAAAGTAAACCAACTGAATAGTTGGAAGCCTCTTCTGAGGATCCATATCTCTGACATTGGATGCCAACATATAAGTGGTTGTTTGAATCTACACGTCCTCAAAAACACCGGTGACCTTCAAAACAAAACTCCAACTAAATGACTTCACAAAAGCCTTCAGGCACCCTGGATTAAGAGATATTAGTGAACTGGTGAGTTTTCTCCAATCTGGCATGCCTCTCCTCCTAGAGTACTGAATTCCCTCCACCAAGCTAAGGCGGAACTTCCCAATGCTTTTTAAGAATTCCCTGAGTCAGTTAATCTTCGGAATTAAGGCTTGTTTCAGAATCATGGCATGAGCTAGAACAATGGCCTGGACATGATTTATTACAAACATCATTTCCATTCCCAAACTATTCATTTGACAATCAAAATGAACTGAGCCATTCTTCAAGATCCATCTCAACTCTCTAAACTTGGGTCATCCAGGGTCAAAACAAAAACCTCCTTTAAACCTTTCCTGGTCTATTCCCATTAACTCCAGCACTTTTAATTGAAATCTGATTAACACAGATCTGGTATACCCCATAACATGCCTAAAGTAAGCAGTAGAAGTTGGCAGAGACAACAACTCCAAGAAACTATGCTCAATGGTCACCTTGTGATTTCTGTGTTTGCCCCAAAGACTGATTTGGAGTTCTTGCCCCCACAGCTTCATGTGATACCCACAAACCCCTGTCATATTGGTTAAAGAAATGCCAAACTCCCCCCGGATCAAAATATACAATTCCTTGCAAACTTTTCTTACAACTCAACCCTCCCATTACCCCATATGATTGAGTGTGCAAGAATTCAGGGAGAATGAATTTTCCAGGAAATAAACTTTTCTTAGCAAAATTCCAGTGATAGGAATGGGTACCTGAAATAGCCCTGATTTCAAGCAACTTGGTAGAACTCCTCCTTCGAATTGCTTTGACCTCCTTTGTACTCATCAGCCTGGGGTTCAAAGAGAACTTGGATTCCCTTCTTCTGGATTCCCTCTTCTTGCTTCTCATGAACCTGTAATCCTTTAACTTGGCCGATTTTCTTTTAGTTGGACTTTGGCCAGAAAATGTCAACACGTGATCACGTTCTTTCTTCTCAATGTAGCGATCACCATCCTTCTCAAAGGAGTTGCAATTGTCCATCATAGATGAAGCTTCTTCTTCAAGTTCTTTTCCTGTTTCATATACTTCTTTAGTAGTAATTTCTTCTGTCTTATGCCCTTCTTGTTCTTTGACAGCAGTTCCTTCTTATTTATCAACTTGTTCCCCTTCTTGCCATAAACTCTTGGCCCATTGCAGCAAATTCCCAAACACCTGGTGAGCATCTTCTTCTTCATCTCTTTCTTGTTCTTCTTCTACAAACAGGTTCAACTGTGTATTTCTTGTTGAGTATTGGTGTTTCATACCAATCTTATTTTGATGATGATTGCTAATGAATCTTATGTCTTAGTCTCTCAGTTTATTTCAAGGATATCTTTCTTGGAGACTAATCACTTGGTGTAAGGATGGACATCGTGTGAAGAAGGGCCAAAGTTTGGACTCAAGGAGTGCCAAAGCTTGGAGATGATTGAGAGCAATCAAGGCATCAAGATTGAAGACTTAGACTCTTTTGAAAAGCATTGTAATCCATGTAATTTACTTTATTGCTTTCTCTCTCTTTTGAGTCTAGGGTTGATGTAATGCCTTGCTAGATGGTTTAGTCATTCATGCACATGCATTTAACCATCTTAATGAACATTAGGATTATCATAGAATCCAACCCAATAGGTTCACTCTTTCTGTTAGTCGCCTGTTGAGGGAAACACAGTCGACTGGGTGATTTCCAGTCGCCTGTAGATCCTTCTACAGTCGCCTGATATGTACTGCTCACGTCAACATTTCTATTGACTCAAACTTGAGCTTTACGCACAGTCGTCTGTCAATCAGTTCCCAGTCGCCTGTATATTTACAGTCGCCTGAGATTTGGTCAACAGTCGCCTGACTAGCGTAAGTGCAATCTCTGCATCTCTCTGTCTTCTCTCCATACTTTACAGTAGTCGACTGATGAAGAATATACAGTCGCCTGCCTATTCGACAGTCGACTGTAGTATTAACATCAGTCGCCTGTGCAAAGAATTGGAGAAAGAGTGCAGCTCTCTGTTTCGATCCATCCCCTGCAGCAGTCATCTGCTGAAGGATTAACAGGCGCATGTCCTGTTTGTCAGTCGACTGTATTGACTTCGTCAGTCGACTGTCCTGGCTCAGATTATAGCCGTTGGATATTTTCTAGCCGTTGATCAGTCGACTGTCTTATGATCATCAGTCGACTGTTCCTGTCGTTTTCACCCAGTTTCTAGCCGTTGCAGATTTGATTTTCTGGCTGTTTCTTTGGGTTTTTGGGCTTGATATAGGATTCCTATATATATGAGTGTGCTGCCTTTCTTGAGAACTCTTGACAACATTTGATAAACTCTTGACTCTATAGAAAATCTCAAGAGATCAATAAGCTACTCTCAAGCTCTCTCATTTCCCTCTATTGAGCATTCATCTTTCTTCATGCATTGAAGTCCAGCTCAAGGGAAATCATCCAAGTGATCTCAAGCATATTCCATCACTTGGAGATCCTCTTCCATGCCTTGCATTCATTCATGAGTAAGCATCTCAAGGCATAGGTATGAGTATTTACTTTACATGGTGTAAATTGTTTTCCTATTTCTCTTTGTGGGATTAGGATTCTCTCTGTGTGGGAGGTTGTCTCTTTGTGGGACTTAGGATACTCTCTTTGTGGGAGTAACTCTCTTTGTGGGAGTTTTGTGTCCTAGTGTAGGGCTAACCCTAATTCTCTGAGTGGGAGTTAGTGATTCTTTTGGTGGGAGTCTTGACCCTTGTGTAGGGTTGGTTGGGTCCTTGTGTAGGGCAAAATCCTCTTGGTGAGGTCTCTCTCTTTGTGGGAGTGTATCCCTTTGTGGGATTTGTATTCACTTCTCTTTGTGGGATTATAGTGAATATTGGTGTGGCTGGATGTACCCAAGTTTGGGGAACCAGGGTAAAACTTTGTGTTTGCGTTTGGATTGATTGTGCCATTTAATTCCTCTTGCATTTATAATTCCGCATTTGCAAGTTAAATTTTATTTGGACAATTTTATTGCCATTACACTATTCAACCCCCTCTAGTGTGTGTTGTTAGTATTGCAAGGGTTAGACGATCCCTACATTCCTTTTCCATCGATTTGTGGGAGGATATGCAACCATCACACTCCCAATCTTCACTTCTAACTTCCTTCTCCCAATGGTTCCCCCAGGGTCAAATGGGATGTATTCCTCAAAAATTTCTGCCTCTTGATGAATTATCAACCTCTTCTTCCTTTACTTTTTATTCTTCTCTTTTACTGTGGTTTTGGAACATGGTTTCCCGCCAACAAAACTGGGCTCTATCAACTTGTATATGTGAGATCACTGTGGTGCTCAGACTATACTTGATCTGGACAGAGCCGTTATATGATTTGGAGTTAATTGCAGCTCCGATTCTTGTAGTACAGACAGGAACGGCCCCATTCCTGCTTGTATTTCTCGGCTTAGAAGATTTCCCTGCAGAAGTAGAGGCTAAAGGAGCGGTGATTGGAGAAGTTAGTTTTTGAATACCAACCTTTCTTCCACTCTCAACTGGAATCGCAGCAGATCCAATAAGAATGAAATCAGATGGTGCCATGCCGAGGCCAAACTTCCCATGGTTATAGCACTCAGTACAGAGATCATAATCCTCCAGCTTCAGGCAATGGTACCGCTCGCGTAAGATATCAGCGGAGCAAGAGTCACAGAAGTACTCCATTGAATCTAAACTCGAAGATGATGTTGAAGATGTTGAGGAGAAAGACGGAGTCTCGAAGGAGAAAGACGGAGTCTCGAAGGAAAGTCGACGCCATCGCTGCCGTTGCTCCTCCTCTACTCAGTGCTTCCATATGATACGGATCACCAACGAGCTTCTTTTGTGGAGGAGTAAATCCAAGAATCAAATCGTCTGCAGCCTTCTTGGATTTCTGAATCATCGACATACGATCAACCCTCAACTTTTGCAAGAACGCCTCGTTCTCAGCTCTCAACACCTCCAAGCCACCAAGAATTTGTCGACACAGGAATGTGAAATTATCACTCTCCTCGATCCAGGCTCCGCACTCCTCGTCGAACGATCGCGGATATTCCATGGCTCGTAGCTGAGCTCTGATACCAATTTGATGGGGCCAAAAGTTCAACAAGTTGATTTCGCCACCAATGACAGAAATCAGAAAGAAATTTATTACTAAAAGAGAGGAAATTACGGAGTAAAAGGAATGAAACAAAAAAACTAGAGAAATTCTCATTCAATCAATCGATAATCCCTTCTATTCTCTCAGCAGTATCTATACTCCCAATTCTCTAAGGGCCTGTTTCTTTCGCGTGAAAACGATCGGAGAAAGAGAAATTCCCGCCTGTTCATTGTCAAATCAAGGCACATTCCGCGTTTGTGTTCCAATCGCCAAAAATCCCGAACGCGAGATTCTCCCGCGTTGCTGAGCTGGAGTCGCGCATCGCGCGACTGCGCAATCCACGTAAAACGCGGGAATTTCGTTGCTTTGAGGTGAGAAAGCAGGAGTGTGGGTCCCACTTCACTCTCTCCCCTTTGTTTTGTCCAATTACAGCAATTCCCGCCCTTTTCCCCTCTTTTTTAATTACAATTAATTAATTAGTGGACCCTACATCAAACTTTCCCATACAACTTTCTCAACAAAAGAAACACACTAACACAAGAAAGTTGTGTGGATCCCACATACAATTCTCAAACACACTGTCCAACCCGTAGACCCCACATCAAGATTCCACCAAGATTTACTATTCACAACAGTAAATCTCGACCCAAAGTAAACAAAAGAAATAGGCCCTAACAAACACCCTCCAAAGTCCAAACACCCTCCATCTGGTGAGCTGTCTGCACGTGGATGAGCTGTCCGCACGGGGCCGTTGCAGCGGCTAACAAACGGGTGACGTCAGCAATATTGGCAAGAAGGCAGGAGAAGAAGAATGCCTCGCAAATTCGCCGAGTTGAGATGCCTTCAGCAGCGCCTCAAATTGAGTTCTAACATGTTTCCTCTTGTGGCTGTTGGGGGATTTGCGAAGGAGGTATAATTTCTAATGCAAATTCATTTTTTGGTTGATTGTTGCTGGATCAAAACCATGGATCAAGCTGAGATTTGATTCTGTGATGCTTGGGGGGCGAAAATTTGGGGATTTCTCAAAATTTTGGGTGTATTTCCCCAAAAATTCGTAGCTTTGTGGCTTTATCTATGTATATGTTTTTCGCTCCCTTTTTAGGGTTCACGAAACCCTTTTTTTTCCCCTAGCCGCAAATCGGCGTTGAGTCCGCCTCGTGGTCTTATTTCCCGTAGCCGCAAAAGCGTTTCCGCCAAGATAAAAAAAAGAAATTAAAAAAACCCCCACGATCTAACGTTCGCTGCCGTCGCCGCCCAAATCGGCGTGCGTTACGTCGCCAATTTGGTGCACCCCACTATTCCTCTCGACGTCGACGACCTAATTTTTATTTCGTAGGCGATGGCTCTTGATGATATCGCAGCTGGTACGAGTCTCATAACTCTGAAGTTTTCAGCACAAAAAATTGATTTTTTTTAATTTTATTGAATTTGTTTGTGTCAATTTCACGCAGATGCTCTTGATGACGCAGATGCTCTTGATGATGTTCGTCTTTCCCCGGCTCCTGGTGATTACATCTTTAATCTAGTTACTATTTTTTTTTCAGTGTAGTTACTTAGTAAAAAGATCAATTTTTATAACAAAAATTGATTGTGCAGAAAAAAGAGTGAATAAATTTCATCTGAAACCCCACATAAAACCCAAGAAAGTCGCAGCCGCAGCCTCGTACCCATCCAATGGATCAGAGGTAAATTAAAAAACGTGTTTGATTTTTTTGTATAATTTGTATAAAACATTTCTGAATTTTTAAGAAATATTTATCATGTAGCAGGCATCGTCGGCGTCAAGGATGGAAGATGATATTCTTGCGCCTAGCGGTAAGTATGAAGTTTAATTTGTTCTTGCTGATTATGCAAAATACATCAACAAATTAATTTCGCTCAGATTAATGTTGTTCATGTCCAATTTAGATGATAATAATATGGTTGTATATGTCCTTGACGTTTTTGCGTCGTTCTCAATAATTTTTAGGCTTATTGTGCGGCCGTGACTTTGACTCCTGATGAGTTATACAGGTGTCGTGGAGGCCGCTGTTGCCTCGAACATTGGCTCGAGCAGCGAAGCACCCATGGATGTTTTATTGCAGGTTGATGAGACTCGAGAACCAGTTGATGCTAATGAAGAATTGACACATGAAGTGTGTTGGGATCTAGATAAACAAGAAGAGGAGGTAAATAGATTTATGATCTAGTTGGTCCGTATCAAATGTATTGTCGATGTTGCATGTACACACTCACGAACATGCTGACATATAATTATTTTGTCCAACACATGTGCATGGCATTGGCGCTCCCTGCTCCAAACACTTGTCCTACACGACATGGCTTCATGGTTGAAGTGTTTGAGCTACCTAGTGTATTGGTTTTCTTTAAAATTCAATATATCTGTTCTATTTTCAGGCAATGCTATTGGTTGCAGGCATGGAGCCTCAGGATGATATTTTACTGCAGCCTAGTGAAACGGCTAGTAAGAAGCAACAATGCTAGCGTCACATCTTGGGTCTAATTTCAAATTTTTACTGTTAAATTGAGCGAGAATTCTGCTATGTATGTTCTTTTGTTTGTTTGCTTTGTTTATTTGGATATTTAAATTTAATTTTAGTGCAATTTAGCAGTTAAAAGAGTGGGGAAGTTCCAACCGAAGTCTTGTTCGCGACCAAAACATCATGGGACTATTTCACAACCAAAAGAGAAGAAAGCTAAGTCTGTGTCTTTTAGTCTTCCCGATGCTGTTGAGACTGCTGCTGCTCCCGTTGAATCTAATGGTGCCAAGGACTCTACGTCTTCACAGTGGGATGCTCTACCGATGAATATTGAATCATTGGAGGATCTTAATCTCCTCACTGAAAACTTTGTCAATGAACAGACAGAATCTATTGAGATGCATTCCGCTGATGCTGGATCGCCTGAAGGTGATGATGGTTTTGAAACCATTGATACTACATTTGATAGCGGGCTTTGTGAAACCACTGATACTACATTGGATAGCAATGTAAGTCTGTGATGATGAAACTATATTAATATTTCTTCTTTACTTATCTATTTTTGCTGATCATGTGAAGTAATTATACATCTAGAACAATCTTGGCGGGAAAACAGAATTTTCTGCAGTTTCTGAAGACGATGACGAACAAACTCAGGAGAGATTGGACAATCGGTCTAAATCCAAAGCTTTTGACAAGAATGATGCTGGCAAATCATCCAGGAAATTGAGAAAGAGAACTGCTGCATGCAAGCCTGATGGTGGAATCAGTGAAAACTTGGTTGTAAAAGACTCTGACAGCTCTTGGATGGGGGAGGGCCAAAGTGACGATGAGCATATGGGTGATGATATGCCCAAGCAAAAGAAACAGCCAAAAAGATCAAAGAGGCAGATGACTGATGTCGAAAAACCAACCAAAAGGCACAGGAAGGTCTCCAAAGAACCTGATTCTGTGAAACCTGAACCACCGAAGAAGAGATTTCCCCATGGGACGCGGCGGAAGAGAAGGCAAGGTATTCTGTTCATGCATGCTTCAAATGTTTCCTAACCACCAGGTATGTATTACGTATACTTTGAATCCTGATGTTTTTCAACCTCTGCGTTCTAGTGGACAAGGATTTGATGGAAACACTTGAAAACGAATCTGATCGTACGAATATACCAATTAATCAGCTAATTTTGTTTGGAGAGTATAAGGAGAAAATTTCAGTAAGTCATCTTTATTGTTGTTTTTTAAACATTTTAAAGCTAAGATGATTTTCAATCTTAGCATTTTTAACATTTCTGTTGATATTGTGCAGAGTAAAGAAGCTGTAGCTTCAACGGATAATCAAAGGTATGAATGTTTTAAGTTGATTCATACTCAGAATGTATGATGAATTCTTAGCATGGCTGACTACGGACAATTAAAATTTTCTAGTTGGTCATTTTAGTTGAGTATATGATGAGAAAACAGTTATTTTGGCGCATTTCATGTGTGGACTTAGGGCCTGTTCTTTTCGACGATCCTCGCCCAAGAATCCTCCGTTCGTCACTGTTTTCAGACTGTTCATCGGATTCTGGCTTAACATTCCATTGCTCTGTTCTTTTGGGTTACGGGGGAAGATGGGATTCTCGCCGACGTGGCCATCGCGAGAGGGATTCTTTGGGCTCAAAAAAAATCGCAGCAAACACCTCTGATTACAGAGGATTCCGACCGGCGGTGGGCCCCTCTCGACGCGCGCAATCAGTTTTTTTTAACCTTTGTTCCGACGCTGGGAGGTGAAACCGTGTGGGCCCCCTTCTATGTACACCCTTTGATAACAGATTTTCTAGCCTTTTAATTATTTTAAGTATTATTTAATTAGTATATTAATTAATTATTTATTTTAAGTTTAGATACAAATAGCACACAAAAAATTTGAGTGGACCCCACACTACTTTCTTCATCCAATTTTCTTCATCCAAAAGAACACACTACACGGAGTGGGACCCACCTCAACTTTCCAACTCCACAATCCAACCCTACTTTCCTACAAAAGAACACACTACACGTCAATTTCTCTCTCATCAGATTCCACCCTTCCTCAACTTTCCCAATTATACTTTCCTACAAAAGAACAGGCCCTTAGCCGCAACTTTATTCAGTGCAGTTAGTTTAGACTGTATTGTAGGTTTTATCCTGCTAGGTGGAATTGGGTCAGTACAACGTTTAGAGGTTCAGGACGGGTTGTATAATCTATATGTTATGAATCTAATAGCAGTGGACCCTTGATACGATTAGACTACATTCATTATATAGTTACAAACTTCTTGTTGTCAACAGCTGATGTAATTAACATCATATACTTCCACAGATTTTTAAAAATAGAGTTTGTTTCTGTTTTGTGTTGGGGACTCCACTACATGAACATATTTTGTGTTACCGTCACTACAGGAACATAGGTAGGGCTCAGCAACCGGAAAACGTGCATGGATGAACATGTGCTTTGCATATATATATATATATATATATATATATATATATATATATATATATATATATATATATATATATATATATAGGTAAATCTTCAAATGAGAACATTTCGCACCGTGCGAAAATGTTTTTATCTTTTTTTTGAAATTTTTTTTTTCAAAAATTCTTTTTTCCACCCTCATTATATGTTGTTATACCCACCTCAAAAAATAATGGTTGAGAAATAATGTCATTTGGCCTTCGATCAAGGCATTTCAACAAATTCGCACGTTTTGAGACCGTTAAATTTGTAACGGGTGGATGTGTGCTCTAATGCCCAACGGGTTCACCCATTATTTTCCCTGGGGTATATAATTGTATGGATTAAACATCAAAAAAAGAATTTTTGAAAAAAAAAATTTCAAAAAAATAAAAAAAATGTTTTCGCACGGCATTTCGCACCACTTTTTCGCAATGGAAGATTGCCATATATATATATATATATATATGGGATTAATGGCTATCATACGCCATATGAGAGCTTCTCTCATACGCCCTCTCACATAAAGCAACCAAGTACAAGCCCACATGGGCTTGTACTTGGTTGCTTTATGTGAGAGGGGCATATGAGAGCCTATCTCATTTGGCGTATGATAGCCATTATTCTCATATATATATGTATATATGTGTGTGTGTGTGTGTGTGTGTGTGTGTGTGTGTGTGTGTGTGTATGTTTTATTGGAAGTAGAAGTAAACTAAGAAAACCAAACAAAATCATCATTATAATCAAGTTGCACAAATAAATAAATTGCAATTCGAATACCTACCATTTTCACATTATTGCTAGGTCGTGAGATTATACCATTGCAGTATTCCATTTATATGAAAGATTCTTGTTTTGTGCGTGACTTCAAGGTATCAACCACAAAGTCTATAGTTTTGTTTCTTTAAAATCGGCATGGTTCCAACACATATTTTTTTTATATATTTCCATGTCTGACATGGTTCTAGTGTGTCCGGCATGTTGGTCAAGTGTTGGCATCCAATACGGGTCGAGCTCTTACACATGACTCACTTTGAAGTGTCCTTGCTTCATAAATAGGAATCAACAGTGACTTTTGGGATCTTTGTCAAACAACTATAACATGAAAACATGAAAACATGAAAACATCCTCCTTTTTATGTTCTCTTTGTTGTAAAGGAGAAAAGACTTCTTTCCTTCACGCATTTATAATGACTGCAAGGTTTATTCACTGATAGTCTGTTCATCACAGCAACACTTGTTCGTTTTCTGGTGATACTTATTTTGATCGGGACAATCATTATGGTGACGATCCTGACCCTCATGGTGATACAGAACATCGGAATAGTCTTAGGAACTCCGAGAAAATTAACTATATGACCCATATGGCTAAGCCACAACGAGCGAAATGGTCAAAAGCAGAAACAGAATTGTTGTATGAGGTAACTTATTTTAATTGATTTGCTTGATCTATTCATATAATGTGGATGATGAATAACCAGAGGATGATATTCATTACTAGTTTTTTGTATGGTTATTTAGTGTTTGATCTGCTTTTTATAAATCTGTGTGCCTTAAGGTCTTGTTACTTTTATTATTTATTTTACAAATGACAATGCTTGCAACTGAATTGTTAATTATATTATATTTGAATACTGTTCAGGCTATTCGGCAGTTTGGGACAGATTTTGGAATGATTGTGCAGCTCTTTCCTAATAAAACACGTGAACAAGTGAAGTCAAAATTTAAGCTCGAGGAGCGCAAAAAACCTTTAGAAATTTGTGATGCAATGAGTCACCGTTCAGGAGGTAAATTCTCGGTTACTTGCTGGTCAACTTACCATCTTCCCTCAGTCTACTGATGTCCGAATTCAAGTACCAAGAGTAGCAGCTTTGCTAACAATACAGAACACTGCTCAACGCGTAATTTATGTGATACATTTGTTGCTAGCGCATATTTTCTGTCCAAATTTTCGATAGTGTTTCTTTCTGTCCAAATTTTGCATCATCATCTTTACCTTTGCATCATTGACACGATTCTAACATGTCCAAAATTTGAATCATGTTGGCTTATGTGAGATTATTTATCTGTCTGCCCTTGTGATTCTTTATGGTATGTTTCTGAAGTCTTTCTTACATGAGGTGGTGCTGGTATCAGTTTGTGTCATAGTATTTTTTTTTTGTTTGCATATGGACTATAAAGCACAAGTAGAACCCTGATTCTTATTGCTCAATAAAGAGATTGGTTGTATTTTAAGTGAAGCAACTCTATTAGCTGGTTGCTAAACCCTATTTGGGGAAATTATCGACAAGAGGAGGACTAAGGATGTAGTCCATGGGCACAAACATGGATAAAGTCATGAATGACTGGCATAGCAGGACATAAGCTGCATATAAGGATATGAGTTTGTTGGGAAGTATTTTACTAAAGTTTTGGATGGTATAATAAAGAGCAAATAAAAAGGCAGCTAAAATTGGGGAGAACATGTACAAAAATAGGCAGGTTCTATCTTTAATATAAAAAGTGCATTCGTTAATTATTTTCCAATTCCTCATTGCACCAAATGTGAAGATTGCTAAGATACTGATGCATTTACCCTTGTTAACTGATGTGGATATGGATAAATGAATGCGTTCTGAGAGTTTATGTGTGTGGGTGTGCGCGTGCATGCCTGCATGTATGGAGAAATGGATAGCTGCAATTATTGAAGCTGAGGTTTGAAATCTCGGTACGTAACGCTCGTATCAGATTGAATTTCAAGCATGTAGATATGATCTATCCAAAATTGGCCATATACCACTAATACCGACTAATAACAACTATTGTAAGAAGAGATTCAAAGTTTTAAAAGCTAAAAATTGAAATTCTTCAAATAATAGAATTAAAAAAATCTCATTTCATTAGTCAATATTGAGGTTCAAAATATTGGCCGGTGAACAAATTGGTTAAAAAAGGAAAAATAATGACCTAGATGACAAAAATGATACTCATTGAAGATGAAGATAAATGTGATGAAGATAAATGTGCAAACAACTATTTTGAGTTAAGCTAACAGATACATAAAGTCTATATTTTTGATACATATAAACTAAAACTTCCGGTACAGCCGATACCGTTACTAGAAACGCCAACAGATACCAATACCGAAACTATCTTGATTACAGCTGACAGGTTATGGTTGCTGTTTTATTCTTTTTGAGAAGAAAATCTGTGGGTAGGATGTTGAAAGTACTTAAATATTGGTGTAAAGTGATGTGATGAATTCTTTAATGTGTGTGTTTTGTGTGTGTGTGTGTTTTTTTTTTTTTTTTTTTTTTTTTGGGGGGGGGGGGGGGGGGGGGGGGGGGGGGTTAAAAGAGAGAGCTAAGAGTTGAACTGTCGGTTAGAGGGTATTTTAGAAAAATTATAAAGGCAGGGGGGTCATTTTCTCCTTTTTTTTTGCACTGGAATGTGACTATTATCTTAGAGGTATATATGGGCTTTAGAGGTTACATATATCTTACACAAATGGGTTTTGTTGGTATTTAATGTTGCATATATCTGTTGATCATGATCTAGGCTCGGTCGAGAAGTTTGAATGGCAAGAATCATCTATGGTCTGCATTTGATTCTGGGCTGAGAAATCCCATAGAAGGAGAAAGCAATAGGGGTATGATGCAGATGCAAATGATGCTCCCATTGGGCAAAGAAGTTCCCCTGAATGGAGAAATTATTATTTCAACGAGAGAATGATTGCCTCACAATTCTGGTTGGTTTTATTACTACATGCATATATCGCATCAAGTATCCATGGCCTACCTATATCCTCATAGTGCTGATTGCCGAGAACTTAGAGTAATTCCATTATAAGCCTGTAATAACGACGTCTGCATTTTTAATATTTATACAACTGGTACATCCATTGTATCAGTTAGAATAAAAAATATAGCCCTCAACCCTTGTCATACTCCGACGTTTTGGTGTAATGGTGGGAACTTTATATGATATCAGAGCAATTCCAGTTCAAATCCCAGGTAGCACGCAATTAGAAAAGCAGATTTTAAAAAATACGGCTACAAGAAATCCTAGGTTTTGGCCCATAAAAGGGTGCTCAACTTGTGGAGGTGCATTAGAATGCTAGAATATAAAAATGAACCCTCAAACCTCGTGACATCTTCAGAGTTTTCGTGTAGGGGTAGGGACTCTAATAGTGGTGAAAACTCTTCATTGTCATGCATTCTTTGCCTTTCTCGTAAGGTCTGCATAATCTTTTTAAAATTTTGTTGTGCTTTGTCTTTTCATTTCTTCGAACTTGTCATTTCTTTTCTGTTTTTCGAGACTATTTATTGCTTTGAAGTATCATATTATGCGTCATGCTTCTGTTTTCCACTCTGGTAACTATGGGGGGATGAGTATGTTGGTAGTGTGTGAGGTGCTCAAAGTCATGGAGAACTGTTGAACTGACATATGAAGAACAAGAGATCAGGATATCCTTGTAATAGAGGTGATTGGGTTTTACTTGAAGGATTTAGACAAGCAGGGGTGACATAGATTAACTAGGGAACGTTCGTTATAAGAGAGGGTTTGAGAAATCTATTTGAAGCATTGAATGTAGCCAGTTATTGGTTTTGGGATAAAACTGAGCGATTATGGATGTGTTTGTCATCTTTAAACTTCGTGTCATATGTCTTTCTAAATTCATCTGTATATGACATAAAGAAACTTTGATGATTTGAGTCAAATGATCAAACATGGCGTCATTATCATCACTCTGGCTCAAGCTTTTTTCCATTAAAATGGGTCCGTCTATTACTTGAAAGAATGACATTTGCTTCGTGTTCAGACATCAGCTTGAAATTTTCCCTTGATGAGTTGCTGTCATATTAACATGAATCAACTATTGGAGAGAGAGGGTTTGCTTAAAGAGCCATAAGTTCTAGGAAGCATATACACGGGTTTGGTGCAGGTATGTGTGTAAATACCGACACATGAGATGGAAAAAATAGTAAAAGGTAGGATACAGGAACACGGCTATATAAAATATTATATCGTACTAGGTACACCATAAAACAAACAAAACATAAAAACATAAACGGTGATATCAAACACTATATCTAGGATGTGAATTTTTCCCCAACGTATACGTGCAGTGTTACAATAAAATGTGTATATAATTAACATCACGTTTGAAAAGTGTTGGACACATATCAGAGGAGCATCCAAGTGGCAGCGTTCGGTACATTGGCGGGATCGGCTTCATTGTAGAAGTACCACTGCTACATAGGCCCAAATATTTTTCTTTCTTAGTTAATCTTCTTCATTTTCATCATCATTTTTTGATATGCTATTATTTAAATCTCCAACTTCAGTAGTAGAAACTCTCAATGCGACTAACACCTGAAAACCATGCGATGTCTTCTCTATGTTCATGCAGACCATACCCATTACGAAAAGGTTATTCAATTGCTGCAAGCTCAGGCAGAGGATGAATCCAGACATGATGATGAAGACGCCGGCCCAACCACTGAATCACAGGATGCAGCTAATGAAAATGAGGTCCCTCTCTTTCCCTCCACCGCACTCCTTTTTGATAAAACTCTCAAACTTCACTGTGTTCATAAAAAAATTAAGCAAATGCAGAAGAAAACCTAATAATCCTTTTGGTTTCATAACTGTTCGCTCTCTGTAACCTAACTCAGGAACAAGGAGATCGACCCGAGAAAGAAGAGGAGGAATATGAAAGTGTAGATGGTATTACAGACTATAACGAATATGAAAGTGTTGAGTCGGATGACAATGGCCCGTACCCTCATGACGACGAGAAGTAGCCGGCGTTTGATAGAATCTTCTGACACGATGCATAGTGGCATGGAGAGCTTTTCGGCAACTAACATTGTTTAAACGTTACTCGGAGATTTTCCATTCCTTTGGGCAACTTGTAGTAGTTTGGATCTGAGCACTTCTACATCATATTTGATATAGAGGAGGTTTCTTGGATGCATATTGAGCTAGTTGAGTTATTTTGTTGTGACAAAGCATCACAGAGTTGTTTCACAACCTTAGCTATTGAAATTGTAGTCTGCATGCACATAGTTTAAACTGAATTGTTCTCCATTTTTGTTTGGATTGGATTATATACATCTCCATTCATTGCGGTGTATCATTGTGGTGGATGTAATGATTATTTTCTAAAAATAGGAAAAAATAGTCTGCACGTCTTTTAATGTCTTACACCAAATTCGGGGTATAAGTTCAAGAAATTATCACCAAATCTCCTCTTTAGAACCCAAAACTCTCTGAGAATAGGAAGAATAGTCTCTGGAAATTTTCAGAATTTTCTCCTGGAGAAATACGCACAGTAGCCGCTCCAAAAGTCCCAAAATACGCCAGAATACCCCCAAAACCCTAGAAATCGCACCCGCATCCATCACTCCGAGCGGCACAAATGACGCGTGGCATTGGGTGCGGGTTTGATCGATCGCGCCCGTTTGCAACTCCGAATCCCAGTTGGGATGAACGGGGACCGTTCGATCGAGAGATCGAACGGTCGTGATCGCGCCTTCTCGCAAGAGTCAAGTTCAAATGCGGGAGGATTTGAGGCCGAAGGATCTCGATCGGACGTCTCGGATGAAGCCACGTAGCCGCTTCAAAATGAGCTCGTCTGCTGCGCTTGGAAGCGGATCTGGGCCGTTCGATTCGAAATCGACGGCTGATAACGCGCCGCGTCGCCGCTTCGCTGAGGATTGCTTCAGGCCGTTCGATGAGCGATCAACGGTGCCCGATTGGCCACGTCGTCCGCATGCGAAGGCTGTTCTTCGGTTGCTCGTGAGCCGTTGGATTGCGATCCAACGGCTGAGATAATTCCTCCCGAAGATGATCCTGCGCTCACAGTAATTAGTATAGCACAATCAAATTCACGTTTTGTGCATAAATAGAGTAATTTCCCTAATAAATGATGATGAGAAAATTACGAATGTATTAGAGATAAATTAAGCATCATATGGGCACAAAATAGGACTAATAAGGGGGTTAAATATGCAATATTCACTCCGAATCACATGTGCATGATGTAAACTGAATTGTTCTCCATTTTTGTTTGTATTGGACTATATACTTTCACATTCATGTAGTGTAGTGTATGTAATTGTTGCGGGCTAAAATCCGTGTACAATAAATTTGTAATAAGGGGTACCAAGGGCATGATGGTTTTGAGTGGGATGAGGAGTAAGTAGGCTTTTACAAGTAGAGATGGGGTTGAGAGGCTGGGCGCCCTTCGTAGGTCGATCTCTGAGGCGATCCTCCAAATCTGCTGGTGGTTCGCCGTTCACCACGAGCAAGACGTCGGATGCACGTTGCTTGGAAGGGGACGACCTGCGCACTGAGCAGTTCGTCAGAAAGGCCGGTGTTGGGTTCCAACCTGTAGCCTCTCCGATGCCTAAGTTAGTATTAGGGTTTGGAAAGGGGTAGCAGGACACGCAGGCTGAGCTAAGAGCAGACTGACCTAGCGTGGAGTGCTAAAGTGGAAGAACAAAGATATGAAAGATCTTTCCTCTTGTGTGTGTGTGAGAGAGGGTTTTTGAATCAATTTACCAACCCCCTTCTCCATGGATGCGAAGGGGTATTTATAGCTGATAGAGGCGGTTAGGTTATGCTGACCTGGCATGCTGAGCTGGTGCGCCTGTCAGCGGAAGCTTCGGCCGAGGATGTCAGAGCTGTGCGTGTCAGCCATGCTTTTGTCAGACGGCGCAACGGCCAGGGGGTGCTTTGTCAGAGTGTCAGAGCCGAAAGCACCAACGGTCAGGGGGCACAGCGGCCAGTGGGTGCTTTGTCAGGCTGTCGAGCGACGGAAGCGTCAGTGGCGTCCTTGTACTAGGTTGTTTGTCGTGTTCGATGAGCCAAAAGATCGCCGAGGGGCGTCCATGGAGCGGGGCTGCACTTGAACCTCTTGGTCGCACTCGATGAGCGACGCGAGACCTAATTGTATTCCTGGCGAGCTCGGAGGGAAGCGGGCGCTCATCTGGCGAGGTATGGGGCGTAGAGCGCCCTTTCCACTCAGTCGAGGTGAGCTTCAGGGATGATAGGCGTTCATCGGGCTAAGGGGCGATTAGGTGGTTAGTCAGCGGGGTTAGGACGAAGAGCGCCCTTCTGCCAGTAGAGGTGGACTTTACGAAAGAAGGCCGGGCTGGCTGTGTGTGTGAGGCGAGCTTGGATGGATGTTCGGGGTAGCACGATCTTTAGGTCGTAACAATTTTCCCCGTCATTCGAGCTTGAGACCGAAGCCCGGCCTTGCTCGGATGACATACCATCTCTCCATCTGTCTGAGAGGGACGCGTCGATCTTCGTTCCGGTCTTGGAAGTGGCGGGAGTTATTTCGAAAAACTCGCCCACCGTTTTGCCGTCATCATTCTGATTTGAGGGATGTGGAGAAATCGAGGCGTCCCCGCCACCCGATAAATGACGCGTGGCAGACGCGACCGCAGGTTGTAGTCGAGGCGCCAGAGCAGCTCGGATCGGCACCGCGTGGCAGGGCATCGATGGTGGGGATGATCCTCTGTTTACTATAAATAGGGGCAAGGGGATCAGGCGAGATTTTTCTTCTGATTTCAAGTTTCTCCGAGCGCTTCTTCTTCTCCAAACTTTCGATTGCCGTCGCTGCCGTCACCGCTGTTGCCGAAATCACTGTTCCGGTACCTTCCTCAGTCCGTATTCTTTCGGTTAGGTAATCTCTCGATTTTCTTTTAGATGGCTTCTCCTTTCGAGGTCGGGAGTGGTAGTGGTGTGGTGAGGGAGGAAGTAGTAGTAAAAGAAAAGGAATTGGAAGAGGCGATGTGACGATGGAGGAAGAACTCATTCCTAAGGAGGGTGCCGAGGGTGGTAGCGACCACTCGATGTAGAACGGACACGATCAACTTCAGGGAAATCCGGGCGAGGTATGTTCGGCCCCCTTGTGAAGTACGCCTCCCCGAAGCCGACGAGAGGATATGCGGTCCCGGGGACAATGACGTTGTGGTTTATTTCCAGGCCTTCGAGCCAGGGCTACGATTTCCACTCAACCCTCATCTCCTTCATCTGTTGAATTTCCTCGAGCTTCTGCTCTTCGCGTTGGTGCCGAGTTCCGTTGGTTTGATGATCGGCTTCGTCGTCCTTTGCCTTGCCAGTAACTTGAGTCCGGCCTTGGCGCTCTTCCGTCATTTCTTCGAAGTGAGGAGGAAAGGGAAACATTATTGCGTATATGCGAGGAAGGGGCGGTCTGTCATCTGTGGGGTGACGGCCGACGTGAAAGGGTGGAGGGAGAGATTCGTTTTTGTTTTGATGCCGACCGATGTAGTGTTGATGTCGAACTGGGGGGCATTGAATCCCTTAGTGGATGAGGAGGTGGACTTGAAGGGAGAGAATTTAGCGAACACCCAAATTTTGGGGGAGATTCCTGAGGCAGATCGACAGCTGGCGAGCGTGATCAAGGATGACCGGCTTACTCAGCACTTTTGGCCCGAATTTTGATTCTGGCAAACTTTCCCATGTAGGCTCACCCTAATCTTTTTCTTCTTTGCATGCGAGGACATGATATGCACAAGGGAGGAAGTGCTGAGGGCGGCTGGGGTGTCCATGGCGAAGAAGTCCGGCCCCCAGGACAAAGGCAAGAGATTAGCGAACGATGAAGGGCCGGAAAAAGAGACCGCCCAGAAACGTGGCGCTGAGGTCATAACTGGGGATATGGTGGACAAGAGACAACGAACGTTAGAGTCAGATGCCTTCTCCCGTTGGACTAGTGAGGCCGCACCAGATGACCAGGCCGACCAGAGGGAGGCCGTCGCGGCTCCTCCGAAGATTTCGACTGCGGAGAAGCCCGGCAAGGCACCTGCTGTCGATCGCTGGCCTTATGGAATTCCCCTGCGGGAGGTGGGGAAGGAGGCACACCCAAGCTATGAGAAGGCGCTCGCCAGCTTTAGGGCGAAGATGGCTGAGGTTGAAGCCCTTTCAAGGGAGGAAACCCTCCGGTCGACCTACCCGGTAGGCAGGTGGGAGTCAGTTTTTGATGAGGCTGGGGTTGCGGCCCGTCTAGCAAAGAATAGCAGGCTGCCGCGGGACCGCGAATCCCTGGACAATGTTGGTGCGGAACGGCTGTGCGCTTTCGCAGTCTGACACAATATGCAGGTAGGCGGGCCTTCTTACTCCGTCTCGCTAGACTTCTTGCTTACGCATGTCAATGTGTCTTGGCTTCTTTTATAGGCGGTAGCGGCGATGGCGGCTCTGCAGCGCCACACTCCAGTGGCCCTCGTCAAGGCGTCCCTCGAGAAGGCGAGTACCGACCTTCAAGAGACCAGGGAAAAGTTGCGGGAGAAGGTCGAGGAGCTGTGACGAGCTCTGAGGATTTATGATGCTTAGAGGAAGTTCGTCGAGGATCTGGAAGGGAAGCGAGCAGAGCTCGCCCATCGGCTTCAGGAGAAGAGGCCAAGCGGGTCGGTATCATGACGAGGCATTCTGAGGAGATGGGCAGCAAGAAGCGGGTGATCGACCTTCAGCAGCAAGAGATCGCCGACCTGAAACGGGCGGTGGAGGCGGGGAAAAGGGAGAACGCGATCTTGAAGAAACAAATGGAGAAGCATGGGAAAGTAGACCAGGCCACGATGGACGCCGTCGTCCTTCGATATTAGGATGAGGAGCTCGTCCCATTGCTACGAGCGGCAAAGGAGGCATGCATCGAGGAGGGATTGTCGAGGATGAATGGCAGGCTGGCGAAGTTGCATCCCTCGCTCGTGGTCGACTTCCCCAAGCTGGACGTGCCCTTAGCCAAAGAAGGAGAGGAACCAGGAGATGCTCCCGGGGACGGCGGTCAGGTGGGCGACCCGGCGGACACACAGGCTTCGGAGGGCGACATTCAAGGAAGTGGCGGACGAGTTGATGAGTCTTAGAATAGGGCAAAGTTTATATGGACGGTTTTGGGACGAGCATGATGTCTCGTTTTATTCTTGGTAGACCCTGGATTGTATATGGTCAGTTAAATAAATAAAATTCGAAAATTTTTCCTTATCTTATAGCTTGTTCCTGCTGTCGGTTGTGCAGACTGTAGTCTTGCATGGATATTAATGCCCCCGATGTTCTGCTACTGATGAGCGTTGAGCCGAGGAGAAGGAGAATGTTGTGAAGTTGCATGTACGATCTAGATTCGAGGGCGAGCTGTCAGCGGCCTGATCCAACCGGGTGGCGAACTGTTGAGGGAGAGGGACGCTCAGGAGTGCCTCGGCTGGTGGAATGCACTCCAATGTGTCCCGAAATTCTTCGATACGAGGATCTGAAACTTTAGTTCGTACGATAAGTAGACAAAGATATGAGCGCATATGAATATACTTAGAGGGGAGAGAAGGAGTGAGATGTGGCCCGGTCTTGGTCCGGCAGGGACCCATCGAGGGCGACGCTTTGCAAGATTGCCCCAAAATGTGAGGGGGGGGGGAGCATGAGCTCATAGCTCGCCCCCATCATCCTGCCATAGGCTTGGAATGCGGGTACATGTATCCCAGGAGCAGCACTTTCTTCGGCTTGCCTCGTAGGGCAAGAGCTCGCCTGGGGGGCCTCGGCGTTCCTTGGTGCATCGAGCTGAAACTTTAGTCCGCACAACATGCAACCTCGTTAGTGGGGGGAGCGGCCTGTGATCCGAGGGTTTGGAAAGGGCGAGAGTTATTTTGAAAAGCCCGCCCACCGCTTCATTGCCATCATTTTGATTTGAAGGCGGGAGAATATCGAAGCGTCCCATCCATCCAGCGAGTGACACGTGGTGGACGTGAGCGGGGGTGACAGTCGAAGTGTCAGAAGGCTTAGATCTTCGACGCATGGAGGAGCTTCTACGGTGGAGATCGGTCGACGATTCCTATAAATAAGGGAGGGGGGGTATCGAGCGAAAGTTTTCCCACTTCTGATTTTCTTCAAGTTCTTGCCTTCGTATGAGTTTTCGATCGCCGTTGTCGTTGAAGCCATCGTCGGAGTTCGTGCTACCATCTCGATAGCATCATCCGGCCGTCGGATTCTCATAGGTATTATTCTTTTCTTCTCGAAATGGCATCCTCAGCTTCTACTCATTCTTCTGCTTCGAGGCATATAGAACACGAGGTTCGGGGCGGAGGAGCAACGGACAGCTCCGCCGCGGATACAGTGGAGATGGTGGAGGAGAGGTCGCCGGTAAGTCAGGGTCGCACTCAGGGTGGGTTGTGGGCCGAGCTTGCAGCGAGTCCGTCGTTAGAGGATCCAAGGGATCCGAGGAAGGGGAAAGAGCCCATGGTGTCGAAGCCGCAGCCGTCTGCTAGGGCCGTCGTTACCATGGCCGGGGTCGGGGACGTTCCCGCTGAGATTGCAGGCATGAGGTCGGTAGCGCGGACCTCCTTCATACCGAAATCTCGGGCGAAGTACATCAGGCCACCCTATACAGGCCGCCTCCCGACCGCTTCTGAATGGGTGTGTTTTGCGAATGATCATGAGGTCGGAGTCTACACATCATGCTTTCACCAAGGACTACGCTTCCCCCTTCCTCCCCTGCTTCTTGAAATCTTGGACTTCCTCGATCTTCCGTTGTTTCAGTTGATGCCAAACTCTGTTAGCACGATCGTCGGCTTCCTCGTTCTTTGCATGAGCAACGATGTCTTTCCGTCCGTCCCCTTGTTCTGCCATTTCTTCATACTCAAGAAGCTGAGGTCGTACTACTACCTATCGACAAGGAGAACTCACCCTCTTATCTTGGGCTTGCAGGGCAAGATCAAGGGTTGGAGGGAGCAGTATGTGTTCGTCTCCACACCCCTGGAGCTGTCGTTGAGGTCGAACTGGGGTGCGCTGAACCCGGAGGCGAAGAAAGAGGTTATTCTGAACGTGGACGAGGCAGAGCGGGCTAGGATCATGCAGTCAATTCCTGTTGATGGTAGGCGGTACGACATGCTTGCCAAGGAGGAGATGATAGTCCAACATATCTGGCCCGAAGGTAACCCGAGCTTTGTAGCCGTCGTTCCCGATTTGCTCACCCTGATCTCTCTCCCTTTTGCAGGTCGGACAATGAGCTTGCCTGTGGAGGAGCTGATGGAGATGGACACAGAGCAAGCGACGCAGCTGGTAGCCTAGAAACCTGCAAAGGGCGGCCAGAAGAGGGTCCGGGAAGGGTCTTCGACGGTGAAGGCCGAGAAGCTTGCCCGGCCCAAGAAGACGAAGGTGGCAGAGACCACGGTCGCTTCGGGTCCCTTGGCAGCTAGGACTGAGGCCAGCCGCTTGATCGAGCGTGCCGCGACCGGAGCCAGGGCTACGCCTATCGATCTCAAAGCCAAGGAAGGGAGGCGATCCGACCCAGAGGCCGGGGGTTCCCGGAGCGGGCAGCCCAGTCTGATCCCTGTAGCTTCGATCCAAACCTCGGTTCCCCTGGGGGGCTCTGCTGGATCGGGCTCTGTCAGTGGAACGATGGCCGGGGACCTTTGGCCCTATGGTTGCCCATGTTTTGGGCTAGAGAAGCCCGCTCACCCGAGATGCGAGGCAGCGCTTGCGGTGTTGACGTCCAGGAGGGACGAGAACTGGGCCTTGCCGAAGGAGGATCTCCTGGCGAGGTCTTACTCAGTTGGCTGCGACGAGTCGATCTTCGATGAGGCCGGGGTGACGGCGAGGCTAGTCGAGAATAGCCAGCTTCCCCTGGACAAGGAGTCCCTTACGCAGGTTGGCACGAAAAGGTTGTGCGCCTTGGCCATATGGCATGGCATGCAGGTAGATCGACTGATGTGTCCATATTTTCTATCTTTTCATAGCATCATTCTATTGCATTTCATGTCATATCCGTATCCAAATCCCGCATTTTCCTACGATACTGCGATTCTAACGCCATATTCAAGTTTCGTAGAGTTTTGTGGATTTTCAGGGATTTTGGAGCAATTCAGGACCTCTTTTGGATATGGACACGTCCAGCATGTCCGTGAGCCCGTTGGCAAAGCTCTACATGAGTTTGCTGAGGTTCGGAAGCTTATGGGAGGAGTGGAGGAGGATCTGTCAGGGAAATGAGTTTTTTCTGGATTTTTCCTAGGCGACTCGATCAAGCAGCATAGGCTGCTCGGTCGAGCTGATATATGAGGCGCAGCTGATATGCACCTTGCTCGACTGAGCAATGTGGTGACTCGGTCGAGCCACTTCTACTTTCGAAGCTTCAACCATCAATATCCTGCTCGACCGAGCAGGACTTGCTCGACCGAGTCAGATGGCGACTCGACCGAGCAAGACCTACTTAGGTCGAGTAGACAGAACGACATTTTTGAAGAAGCTCGATCCACTGACAGACTCGACCGATAAAGTGGGCTGCTCGACCGAGCAGCCCGACCGAGCAAGCTTCTGCTCGACCGAGTCACTGACTCGGTCGACGACATTGCGGGCTAATTTGAGAATTTCTTTCGTGGGCCCCAGACGGATGCACGGAGCGAGAGTGAAAAGCGGATCTGGGAGACAAAATCAAGGAGCTCAGTTTTTGTATCTTTTTGAATTAGATCTACTTTTTGGATAATTGAATTATTTTTGGGAGAAAGATCACGTTCTATTGTTCTTTGCACTTTAGAATCTGCTGAATCTCTTGGGATTGCTATTGGTTATTGTTCTTTCTCGTCTTCGGTAAGTAAGTTACTCATTTTTCGCTTGATCCAATTGCTATGATGTTTTCTTTGATAAAAATCGTATTTTTATTCGTTACAATCACTATGTGTGAGTAGTCTCCTCTAAGGTTGATGGGTTAGCCCTAAGACACTAGGAAAGAGATGTAGATCTAGATCTCTAGGTTGTATTGGGAATAAAGGGGAGTATTTCGGTCGATCCATCCGAATCCCTAGGATAACTCATACTGAGATCATGCCCACGGTTGGTGGAATTGATGAGCTTAAGGAGTACCCTTGGGATTTAAATAGGAAAATTAGTGGATCCAATCAAGGCTCGTGACTATGCCTGGCTCACGCCTTGAGGGGATCCACCGACGAACTATATCACTACATTGACGGCTACCGTCATCGCGTCAATGAGAGCCACCGAAATACCACAAAATTCTAACCCACGAGAGTGGTATGAATTGGGAGATCAATCCTCTAAACCTAATGCAATGTAAGGATCCCATTCTAACATCAACCTCCGACGATCTTAGCGGTGATCCCTAAGACCCTAATTTCCTTTATTATCAAGTCAACAACACAATCACAACTAAACTTTCCAAACCGACTGCTATTTCACTCTGAGATTTGAAAATAATCCGAGACCCCCCAATACGCTGTCACCGTCCCTGTAGGATTCGACTATCTTTAATGCTATAATTTGACACCGTCCGCATGTGGATTGAGCCCAGAATTGACCCCTAGGAGCCATATTACGCCTAGCGATCGTGACAACACTAGGTGAATTTTAGGTGTAAGTTTAGGATGCGTCAAGTTTTTGGCGCCGTTGCTGGGGATCGAACCCGGGTCACCCGCGTGACAGGCGAGAATACTCACCACTATACTACAACGACACCACTATACCCCCAGTACGCTGTCACCGTCCCTGTGAGATTTGACTATCTTTTATACTATAATTTGACACCGACCGCTTGTGGATTGAGCCCAGAACTGACACCTAGGAGCCATACTACGCCTAGCGATCATGACACCGCTAGGTGGATATTAGGTGTGAGTTTGGGGTGCGTCAAGTTTTTGACGCCATTGCCGGGGACGGTTACGGTGTATCTCAGTTTATTTTTATTTTGAAGAGTTTGCTAGCAAATATTATCATTCCTTATCTCTCTACCCTTTTCATTCTTTTAATTATTACCTTACCACTAATGGTATTTTTCTGAGCTGTCTTGTGCATGATCACTTGCTTTGGGGCTTTTGATAAAGAATTGTTATTCGACCCTGAAATCGAGAAAACTGTAAGAGCTCTGAGGGCCTCGAATAGAAATCAAACACACTCTGATCAGATGACAGACAATACTACCGCTCCACCTCGCACCGGGTCCATCCAGGACCATATGAAACCGAGCTTCGGAAACAATTTCTCCATCTTAAGACCGCAACTGGCGGCAGCGAGCTTCGAGTTAAAGACCGGGCTAATAAATCTGATGCAGCAGGATCCCTTCCATAGGCATTCGCACGAAAATCCAAACCATCATATCAACACTTTTTTGGCTAAGTGCGATACATTCAAAGCCAAAGACGTGAGTGATGATGCCATCAAGCTAAGGCTCTTTCCCTTCACCTTGAGGGATAAAGCTTCATATTAGCTACGAGTTCATCCGTCGAACCACTTTACTACATGGGAGCAACTGGCGCTCGCCTTCGTAGACAAATTCTATCCACCCTCAAAGACGGTGCAGATCAGAGGAGCCATCTCCAATTTCAAGCAACATCCGCAAGAATCTCTCTATGAGGTATGGAAAAGGTTTAAAGAACTTCAGCATCAGTGTCCTCATCATGGAATCCAGCCCTGGGATCTGGTACGAAGCTTTTACAATAGGCTGCAGGCCCAGCACGAAGATGATAATTGATGCTGCCGCGCAAGGCGCCCTGCTGGATAAATCTCCTGAGGAAGCCATTTATCTACTTGAGCATATGGAAGCAAATAACCAATAGTGGAGCGAAGAGCGTACCTTGTCACCAGGACACCCGAGGTAAAAGCTGTTAGCCACCTCGATTCTCACATTGAGACTTTGTGTAAATAGGTGGCTAGGATTGAACAACGGTTGGACTCCATCTCAACAACTACCAGCACCCCGGCTTATCATCCTTCGGAGGAATATGGAGAGATAGTTATGTTCCCAATGAGGGACATTATGACGGAGCTGAATCATCTGAGTCGGTACAGTATGTCCAAGTAGATGGGTGCAATCAGTGGCAGCATCCGGCTGCAAGGAACCACCCCGGATTTTCTTATGGGAACCCAAGTGGAGGGCTGCAACCTCCACAGTTTTAGAGACCACCACTCCATCCTCAACAACAACAAGGGCAGCCGCCAAATCAACAGCAGAGCAGGTTTAGGTCAGCTGGCCCATATCGACTACCGGGGTACCAATATAATCGTCCACCACAGTAAGGCTATGCACCAACACCACAGCATTCCAATTTGGAGACCACCTTGGAGACGTTTATGAGCGGACAAGTCAGGTTCAACCAAGTCATGCCCATTCAATTTAAGAATATAAACACATCGCTTGATGAGCTGAGGGGCCAGATGTCCCAACTACTCGAGAACCAAGGGAGGTTGCCTTCGCACCGGAGCCGAATCCGTGGGCTCAAGCCAATGCCGTGGTTTTTGTTACCACGCGTGGAGGACGGGCAACCGACCCTGTTATGGTTCTAGTCGTGAACAAAGAACAAGTCATGACCGAGGAGGCCACTATTGGCAGTGATAGGGAAGATGCTATTGATGAGCCTACCAAGAATGGGGAGAGGGCGGATTCTCCTTCCACCACACCCACAATAATGTCATCTCCTAATAATGCCGCAAAGGACAAGGGAAGCTGACCCCCTCCACCGTATCCACAGAGGCTAGCTTTGGCTAAAATGGAGACGAAGTATTCAAAGTTCACGGAGCTTCTGAAGGGCATCCAGCTCAACATCCCATTTATGGATGCCATTATAGAAATTCCCATCTATGCGAAGTTTCTGAAGGACCTCGTCGCCGAAAAGTGGAAGCATGAGGAAATAAAGCTTATGGAGGACTCTACATCCATCATAAAGAACCATCTCCCGAGGAAGCTACCGGATCCGGGAAGCTTCACAGTTCCATGTTCTATAGGATGTACACCCATCAATCGTGCTTTGATCGACCTGGGAGCAAGCATTATCTTGATGCCGCTTTCTATATTTGAGAGACTACAGATCGGAAGTGAATTGGAGCCAACAAGCATGTTCATACAGCTAGCAGATCACTCGATCACATATCCGGTCGGCATTGCCAGGGACATTATTCTGTAAATACCTCCTGGGTTGTGTGTGCCAGTGGATTTTGTTATAATGAATATGCCTGAGGGCGGAAGTTCCCAGCTTATACTTGGTCACCCTTTCATGGCAACAGCTGATGTCCTTATTGATGTTCGTGAAGGGACTCTCTCAATGAATGTGGGTAATATAGAAGCCCAATTCCAATTGCAGAAGTCTATGAGGGAGCATGTCCGTGAAGAAGGAGCTAGCTATTTGGAGCTCCTAGAAGATGAACCGTATGGGAGTATACTACTGAGGGAGTCATGAAGGACCCGATGAGAACAAATGTCGATGACAATTGCGACCCCATCTACAATAAGGCGGTTGTCGCCTATCTTCGTGTGTTGGATGAGGAGCTCTGATCGGTCCATATTTTACACCTTTTTTCTACATATTTGCATGCCATTTCGGTTGCTCATATTGCGATTTTCACGATTATTCGATGATATTGTGTTACTTTTCACTATTTCTTGTTTTTGTCGGATTTCAGGAAATATGGAGCGATCGGGAGCAAAAATGAGCTTAAGGGACTTGCACCCACTCCGGAGCGTCACCCAAGGCTCTTTTGAGGGCTATTCGGCGATGGGAGACATGTGGAAGAAGAAGGAACTCCGTAGGAGCGACGAGGAGGAGAAACGGAGAAGATTGGGCATTTTAGCATGCCACTCGGCCGAGTGAAGGAGTCACTCGGCCGAGCAAAGAAGCCCGCTCGGCCGGCCAGATCGGACACGCAGCAGATTGATTATCAGCGTGCACTCGGCCGCGCATTACCAGCCCACTCGGTCGAGCACGAAGATACCACTCGCCCGAGCGGCATCACGACGACGGCAAGCAAAAATCCCAGACTTACTGGAATCAGTCAGGCGATTGAGGATTCCGACTCGGCCGAGTACCGAATGCCCCGCGGCCGAGTGAGTAAAGCCACTCGGCCGAGTCACCTCAGAAGACAGACCCCCAAGACCCCTGACTTACTGGAATTTTACAGGGTCTGTCACTCGGCCGAGTAGAGAAGCCCACTCGACCGAGTAGAGAAGTCAACTCGGCCGAGTGATGCCGAGGACACGCAGCGCCCAGATTTTCAGACAGCCTCCCACTCTTTTGAAATCTGCTATCATTCCAGCAATCAAAGTATTTTTCTCATATTTTTTATGGATAGTAGACTTCATGACGGTTCCAACACCACCAAGAACGCGTCAATCGGAGGTCGGATGAAGTCTGGAGAATTTCTGTAAGTTGACGCTGCAGTGCAGGAATTTCAACTCGGCCGAGTCACATTTTCCACTCGGCCGAGTCGGCGACGGGCCCAGATTTTAAGTTGCGGTTTGGGCTGTTTTTGGGAACGAATTTGAGGGGTTTTCTAGGGTTATTTGCTAGGGTTTTGGGGGAGTATTTAAGGGGTTTGTAGCCACCATTAGAGGGGATCCCCATTATGTTTTCTTAGCCCCCATATGTTTTTCTTAGGATTATTTTAGAGGTTAGGCCATGCCCTAGGCCCCCTCTTGGATCTAAAAGCTTGTATTTTGGATTGAAGATCTTCATCAAGCTAAGTATTTTCTTCTTTTTATTTGAATCTTTGTTTTTCTATCTTTTTGTATGCAAGCAATGATTTCTATTGATTCTCATATCCTTATTGCTATGCTAGAGTAGATTTGTTGTTCTAGGGTTTGGGGATGAACCATATGGATCTAATTTCATATTTGTGATGAATGAATTCTAAATTGCTAGAATTGCTAGGAGGTTAGGTTGTGATTGATTTCCTACGGATAGCTAGGGATTTCCATCGATTTGGGATTTGCAAGAGATTGGATTCTAATCGATGGGAAGGCCTAGATATTCGATTTAGGTTTACAATTGGGTTTCTCTAGATTTGGTTTGCAAGAGATTGGACCAAAGCTAGGATTTTTAATTGTAAATCTATACACATATTCGTTTGCAAGAGATTGGACGAATACGAACTATCACAACCTAGATCGTAACTCGAGTTTGCACGAGAGTGGGCTCGAGGGGCGATTGAACGATGATGTCGATCCTCATGCTAGTGGCTTAGGTTAGGGTTTGCAAGAGATTGGGCCCTAACCTAGGTTTGCTATAGACCGGCAATAGCGCGAGAGCGTGAGCTTGGTTCTACATTAAGTTGTGACTAGTTCACCTCAACACAAGTCTAGTAATATTGAGATTCACTATTTACGATGATGTATGACGATCCGTAGTGGGAATTCCCTAGCCCTAGACGTCTTTATTCGATTTTATATCCCCATACTTTGCCCGACGATTGTGACAGGATCGCCGCAAGGCAAATTCCCTCTTTTATTATATTGTATTTGAATCGATATTTGACCGATTTCTTTATCATCGACACCGACATCCACCACCATTTCCATTATATCATACCATAGCCATCTCCACCAATAATACATTCGTAGTCAAACCAACCTAGGATAGATTGGAACCAACACCACCTCCTCGTGTTCGATACCCGCTCGCCACTTTACCGTGCGCTTGCGGTAAAACTACAATCGTTCTCCGGGTGTATATCCAGGGCCGACCAAGTTTTCGGTTGCTCTTGGGTTGCATTTTGGAGCGATCAAGTTTTTGGCGCCGTTGCCGGGGAGGTGTTTCCCGTTGGGTGCCAATTTGTCACAATTAGGTTGATTAGATTACATTGAAAAAAAAAATCAAAAAAAAATTCAAAAAAAAACATTGAGAGAAATTTTTTCCCACCACCTGCTATTATTATCTTTATCTCTCTTTGTACCACTGACGTCTTTTCCAGGTTGTTTACTTTGATTGATCAGGTACAGTTGTTGCAGCGATGGTGCTTCCAAAGAAAATGCGAGCGGGCTCTATACAATCCTACATATATCTCGCTGCATTCTATCAGGCTGATGGAGAATACTTCGGGGAAGCCTTGTCTAGGTTTGAAGGAATGTTAGAAATGTTCCAGACGGAGTCAGACCACGAGTGGAATGACTCCACGCTATTTGATATCTTCACTAGAAGGCTAAAGGGACCCTCACGTGAGTTTTTGAAGAGGATGCAAGTGGGGAAGTTCAGTGATTTGCAGTTGGCAGCAGCCTTGGAGCAAATGATAGATGATGCTCGATCTACTGGTTCACTAATCGTTACGGTAAGTAAACCATACGACCAAGTATTCATCGATTTTGTTATGGCTAATGTCTCTAGTGCAGGTACTATCATAGATGGAGTGTATGCTTCACTTGAAGGTGATCATATCCACCTTTATACCATCAACACTCCACAAATAGAGACATCTGAGTTGCCAAAGGAGGACACGTACACGGACCTATTGAGAAACATTGTCGACGTAGTTCGAAATTCCGGTCCATTGACAATAACGGCAGGTGATCCTTTTGAGCTTGAATTTCAAAACTTTATTACTCATTGTATCTCTTCCACAGGCACAATTGATGATGGAGTCTATGCTCTAGTTGAGGGGCACAAGACCCACTTTTATACCGCGGTCAAGATACATGAGCCCATAGAGCCACCTGCACCTACTATTGAGGAGGCCAAGCCATGCAATCGGGTGCCTCGAGCTCCAGGACAGAAACAAAGAAGGAGGCATGAAAAGGAGATGATGACGTTTACATTGCCTTCTATACCTGAGGAGCCTGAGGAGGATGTCCACGTTCAGCTTGGGGGAGAGTCAGCTTGTGCCATCGTCGCTCCCCCTTGCCACCCACATGAGCCAGAGCTTGCTTTTGAGGAGGCCTTACATGCGGAGCCAGAGCTTGTCACCGAGGAGGCCATGCATTGGGACGAGGACACAGCCATTCATGAGGATCCCAAGCATTACCCTCCTCCTTTCGAGCTACCGCAGCCATCCCCACCTTCTACAGAGGCTGAGCATCCCTCAGAGGACCACCCTTCCACTGACGCCGAGGACAATCCCACAGAGCTTATGGCTCCCCTTCAGGGAGATCTCTTTACTCCCTCGCCCTTTATATTTGATTCCCCTCCCGTGTATGATGCTTGCTATGATTCAGATTTTGACGACTCATTGCACCTTTTGCAGGATTCATGTACATACGATCAAGAGGTACGATGGGACGTATACGAGGAGGAGAGCGAGGAGTTAGCACCCATGGATGCTATTGATTATGATCAGGAGGTGCGATGGGATAAGTCTGATGATGATGAGGAGTTGCCTGATGAAACCCACGCTTATATGATAAAGCTACCTGAACAACCTGAGGCGAACAACGAGGAGTTGATCGACGTGGTATACGAGAGTAGAGATTTATTTCCAGGGAAGTGTTGTCAACCGTTTTTAATTTTAAATACTTATGTTGATGACCCTCTTTGGAATACATTTATTTTGGGGAAGAATTATCCACATCAGATTGATGCGGCTTATCTCTTGCAGGGTACAGGTGGAGTCCTTGGAGAGATGCTGGAAGCCGCATTGCTGGAATTTGATGGAGTCCGTGGACACACGCATCTGGCAGAGCCACGGAAGGAGCAGTTGGAGCAGTTGCCTGCACCGGCAAAGATACTGGATCCGCCTTTTGCTATAGGTGATATCAATCCAGTAGTGTAGAAATTTTTATGCTTTGAATAAACACGAATCCTCTCGACAGCGAGAGGACCGTATAGATTTGCTTGAATAAATATCACCTCTTATGACGGCAACAAAAATTTTTACACCCCAAACCCATTATATATATTAATTGCCCTCTCCATATTTTGATGTGTCACATCCTTTTGCTCACCACATTCGAGCATTTCTTTCAAGTGAAACCTTACTTTCTTATTCGTTTGACTTGATCACGCTTTGCAAAGCCATGACATTTTTGGTCAAGTCACTTGAATAGGATTGTTTGGTATAAGCTTGGGGGAAGGCGCTCTCATGCATCATTGTATGTGCATGTAGTTGCATTAGGATTTCATGTCATTCATTTCATCATTTTTCATTCACCTCCCTCATATTTATCGTTGTTCCTCATATTTTTCCTTTTATGATCACATTGAGGACAATGTGAAGTTTAAGCTTGGGGGAGTGCATTTCCATGCCATTTAGATGCATTAGTTGCATTTTTACCTTATTTTTAGTTTTTTTTAGAATTTTTCAAAATTTTGCATCATCTTTTTGAATTTTCCATCTTATTTTCCTTTTATGTGTGTTCATGCATCATATTGTGTGCTTGATTTTTCTTTTCTTTCCTCTCTTTTATTTTATTTTCTTTATTTTCTTTTCCTTCTTTTCCTTCTTTTGCTAGATTTGTTCCTTATGATGATATCTCTTATTGCTTTAGCAACCATCACGTGGCTTATTATTCCATGCCATGCTATTTAGTGTATTCCATAGTCTTGCTATTCACATATGCTTGCAAATCTATTTCTTTTGATGATTCCTCTACATGAATGCATGATATTAATTGAAACTGAATGTATGGATTAGTGTTTAGTATGCTTTTGTTGGAAATGCACCAAGATTCACGCATCATTAGTATATCTGAAGCATCAGTTTTATTGTCTTATTCACCTTCTGTTGCATGCCTGATATGATTGTAGACTTTACCGCTTGACTTCACATTTTATTGAGATGATTGAGAATATCCATGCTTACATATTAGTTTTAGTTGAAGTATTATTTTATTGAACCGTTCGTGCACATCTTAGAGTGAACCGAGTGTTACATTATTTCTTTCTCCACATATATCTTTTTATTCTCTACATGTCACTTGAGTTCACCTCCTAAAGCTACTTATATCGCATCTATTTCCCAAAAATCCCCACAAAAGAAAAAGTTAGCTCCAAAAGTCCAAAAAGCCAAAAAGGAGCCAAAATCCAAAAAATACAAATCATATAGCTCCTACAAAAATCCAAAAAGAAAAATGAGAAACAAAAGTCAAAAATAAGAAAAAAAAAAAATTTCTCTATCTCATTATTGGAGCCACAAAATACTTGGGAAAACCAAGGCAAAAATCCCATTTTCCACTATTATATTCCTTTAGATGCGACGCCTCAAGCTAAGCTTGGGGGGGGGGTGAACTCATTTGACCATATGAGTGAGTGCGACATTAGAGTGGAGAGGTGCACGAATGGGGAAGTTTGATAATACTGAGACTTTGCGAAATATATTAGTTATGGAGATTTTTTATGAATTGATATAAATATGTGAATGCCATGACTCTTATTCTATTCTCTATTGCATGCTTGGTGTGTATCTTATATGCTTCATTTATAACTTTTGATTGAAAAGTGCATCGCCAACATTTGTATATTAAATTCCTATGAAATGCGTGATGTGGATATGAATTGATTGTATGAATTTAGAGAATCCCTTTTGTTGTTCTTAAAAGCTTGCAAGTACCATGTTTATGTAAGATATGAAATCCTTATAGCATGCGATTCGTATTTTCCAAGTTATCGTGATGTGTAGCTTATGGCTTGAGATCTGAGAGAATAATCTAGCGACCCCTTCCACCTCGTGTTCTTTCTTTTCCATTTCATTTTCTTTGTTTTCATCTCCCGAGTTCGTCTCTCTACTTTTCTTCCTCGAGGACGAGTAAGAGGTAAGCTTGGGGGATTTTGATCGGTCCATATTTTACACCTTTTTTCTACATATTTGCATGCCATTTCGGTTGCTCATATTGCGATTTTCACGATTATTCGATGATATTGTGTTACTTTTCACTATTTCTTGTTTTTGTCGGATTTCAGGAAATATGGAGCGATCGGGAGCAAAAATGAGCTTAAGGGACTTGCACCCACTCCGGAGCGTCACCCAAGGCTCTTTTGAGGGCTATTCGGCGATGGGAGACAGGTGGAAGAAGAAGGAACTCCGTAGGAGCGACGAGGAGGAGAAACGGAGAAGATTGGGCATTTTAGCATGCCACTCGGCCGAGTGAAGGAGTCACTCGGCCGAGCAAAGAAGCCCGCTCGGCCGGCCAGATCGGACACGCAGCAGATTGATTATCAGCGTGCACTCGGCCGAGCATCGCCAGCCCACTCGGTCGAGCACGGAGATACCACTCGCCCGAGTGGCATCACGACGACGGCAAGCAAAAATCCCAGACTTACTGGAATCCGTCAGGCGATTGAGGGTTCCGACTCGGCCGAGTACCGAATGCCCCGCGGCCGAGTGAGTAAAGCCACTCGGCCGAGTCACCTCCGAAGACAGACCCCCCAAGACCCCTGACTTACTGGAATTTTACAGGGTCTGTCACTCGGCCTGAGTAGAGAAGCCCACTCGACCGAGTAGAGAAGTCAACTCGGCCGAGTGATGCCGAGGACACGCAGCGCCCAGATTTTCAGACAGCCTCCCACTCTTTTGAAATCTGCTATCATTCCAGCAATCAAAGTATTTTTCTCATATTTTTTATGGATAGTAGACTTCATGACGGTTCCAACGCCACCAAGAACGCGCAAATCGGAGGTCGGATGAAATCTGGAGAATTTCTGCAAGTTGATGCTGCAGTGCTGGAATTTCCACTCGGCCGAGTCACATTTCCCACTCGGCCGAGTGCGGCCTGGGCCCAGATTTTAAGTTGCGGTTTGGGCTGTTTTTGGGCACGAATTTGAGGGGTTTTCTAGGGTTATTTGCTAGGGTTTTGGGGGAGTATTTAAGGGGTTTGTAGCCACCATTAGAGGGGATCCCCATTATGTTTTCTTAGCCCCCATATGTTTTTCTTAGGATTATTTTAGAGGTTAGGCCATGCCCTAGGCCCCCTCTTGGATCTAAAAGCTTGTATTTTGGATTGAAGATCTTCATCAAGCTAAGTATTTTCTTCTTTTTATTTGAATCTTTGTTTTTCTATCTTTTTGTATGCAAGCAATGATTTCTATTGATTCTCATATCCTTATTGCTATGCTAGAGTAGATTTGTTGTTCTAGGGTTTGGGGATGAACCATATGGATCTAATTTCATATTTGTGATGAATGAATTCTAAATTGCTAGAATTGCTAGGAGGTTAGGTTGTGATTGATTTCCTACGGATAGCTAGGGATTTCCATCGATTTGGGATTTGCAAGAGATTGGATTCTAATCGATGGGAAGGCCTAGATATTCGATTTAGGTTTACAATTGGGTTTCTCTAGATTTGGTTTGCAAGAGATTGGACCAAAGCTAGGATTTTTAATTGTAAATCTATACACATATTCGTTTGCAAGAGATTGGACGAATACGAACTATCACAACCTAGATCGTAACTCGAGTTTGCACGAGAGTGGGCTCAGGGGCGATTGAACGATGATGTCGATCCTCATGCTAGTGGCTTAGGTTAGGGTTTGCAAGAGATTGAGCCCTAACCTAGGTTTGCTATAGACCGGCAATAGCGCGAGAGCGTGAGCTTGGTTCTACATTAAGTTGTGACTAGTTCACCTCAACACAAGTCTAGTAATATTGAGATTCACTATTTACGATGATGTATGACGATCCGTAGTGGGAATTCCCCATTCCCTAGAAGTCTTTATTCGATTTTATATCCCCATACTTTGCCCGACGATTGTGACAGGATCGCCGCAAGGCAAATTCCCTCTTTTATTATATTGTATTTGAATCGACATTTGACCGATTTCTTTATCATCGACACCGACATCCACCACCATTTCCATTATATCATACCATAGCCATCTCCACCAATAATACATTCGTAGTCAAACCAACCTAGGATAGATTGGACCCAGCACCACCACCTTGTGTTCGATACCCGCTCGCCACTTTACCGTGCGCTTGCGGTAAAACTACAATCGTTGCTCCGGGTGTGTATCCGGGGCGCGATCAAGTTTTTGCATTTTGATCACTCCATATTTTACACCTTTTTTCTGCATATTTGCATACCGTTTTGATCGCCCATATCACGCTTTTCACGATTATTCGACAATATTGCGATGCTTTTCACTATTTCTTGTTTTTGTCGTATTTCA